>CM034156.1:64100302-64261696 GCA_019776745.2 Taxus chinensis | reverse complement strand
TCTGCGCATATGGGTTAATGCTAATGGTCCTAGATATGATTATAATGTTGATATGGAGGAGTTGGGAAATACATTGGAGGTGGACTGTTGTTGTAAATGTGAGTTCCATGAAGGGAATGAAGTCATAATTGTACAACCTCATGGAATGGAGAAAATGGAAGAGATGGAAGAGGAAAATAGATGAAATTGAGTGGAAATGGATGGAAAAAGGTCTGTAACTCAGAGAATGGGTTTTTGACTAGATGGAGTCACTAGATGTGCTTGAAAGTGCCTCTAAAGGCTGAAATCTTCACCAAGAGCACATCGAACTTGATGAAGTGAAGTGGTAAGGTGCTTCAAACCCATCCCACCGGGTGTGCCAAAACTGTTAGTGTGAAATCACATCACCCCCAAATGAGTTATGGATCTACTTTTCTAAGTCAGGGTCATTTGGCGTGATTTGCATAACATTGGATCATTCCCCAAGCTTTGGGACTTGCAAATGGGAATGATCCTCTAGAGAAGGCTGGTTCCTCTTCCTAATCCTAGCACTAAACTACTTCTAAGGAAGGAAATGCAACTATCTACTCCTAATCTAACAATTCCAAGGGACCAAGGAGAGAGAGAGAGCATGAAAATAAAGAAACCCTACACTACAGAGGTGATAGCACCAAGAAAAAGGAACTGCTGATCACAAACCCAACTGCCTGAAATGGAGAGATGTGAGCAATGGAGAGGATGGAGAGATGCATCACAGACCAAGGATAAATTACAAACAAAACACCATTTCAAACCCTTAAACACAGCTCCCAAAACCTGCAATGGACATCAGAGATATGCACAATATACCCTATAATGGTGAGAGGCGAGAAGAGACAACAAAATGAGAAAAGGATGGACAAAACACATCACGAAACAGATTTTATTGCCCCAGAAGTTCACACAGTACACCATTAACAGGAAAGAGGCAAGAAAATGTCATTACAAAGCCAAGGGAGGAGGCTTAAACTCCACATTCGACCCTGGAGAAGAAAGAGAGAGGGGGGCAGGGAAGAAGAATGAACAACCCTTTACAATGAATCTTGCCCTTGTATTTATAGATTTGACCGGAGAGAAGAAAGAGAGAGGGAAACGGGAAAATTGGGTTAAAGCTCAACCACTACTATTAATGCTTCTAATAAAATATGCCCCAAATCCATCTTTACGACATGATTCCTTGATTCGGTACCTTGAAAGAAGAGGAAACAACGGAAACAGATGGAATCCGATCTGGTTGTTGCGATAGATGGATCCTGCATTGAAATCCCGAAGATGTTTCCTCCATTTTCCTTTACCTAACCTCCTCAAAATTAAATTCTCAGACCTCCATGGTGTAGGTGAGGCCGAGATCTTTCCAACGGTGTCAGATTTGTAATATTTCGAGCCCTGAGTCGAAAGATATGTTGTATCGGATCCGTACGAATGGACAGGGAAACCAGTTTGAAAATGGGTCCCCCTTTTGAGATGGGACACATGGCAGCCAGATTAGAGCAAAAATCAATTTTGTGGGTTTGTAATTTACCTTTTCCCCTTTTCACGAAACACAAAACTTAGAAAACCCTGGTGGCCCTGAAGCTCTGCCTTTTGACTCTGCTTGACCATTTGCCCCTGCCTCCGTTTCATCTTGAGACACGTGGAGATGCGATGCTTGTTTGAGCTTATCTTTTTGGATTCACCTTTGGATTCCTTTTTTGCTCCTGGCCTCTCTTGCGGCACACTTGCCCCTTCTTCTCTGACCCTGCAATTCCATTGTTGAGTCCTCCCTCGACCCTTTAAATAGATTTAAGACATGGAAACGTTCCCAGAAAACCGTTCTTCTTCTTTCTTCTTGTGCAGGGTCAAATTTGACTTTCTCGGGCCTCTGTTTTCACTTTTCCTGGTTTGGAACTCAGCTCGGGGTCTGAATCATTTCCCTTCATGTTTTCTTTATGTGTAAGGCTTGTTCTGACCAAAATTTCCGGGGGGGAAATTTGGGATAACAATTTGGTGACTCACGGGGACATCTGCCCTTTCATAATACCAGGTCTTGCTTAGGTACATCCTAGTTGTACCCAAATGTCAAACTACTGTCATAATTAAAACATTAAAAAAAAGATTTCAAAAAATATAAATTAAGAAAAAACAACCAACTAAACTGCCTCATATCCTTAACTAAACTGCATCAATTCTTGTTTCATCTAGTTCTAACAAACTGATTGTTGATTTGGATGCTCTCGATGAAGAGAAATATGACGATTCATTCATGTCCTTCTTGAATCTGACAATGACCACTAACTATTTTCCTATTTTGAATAGATAATATAAAAACACGCAATGCATCATGTCATATTGGCGAACCCTCGTGCCTGTAACCCAACCTTGGTACCTTAGAACGTAATGTCCCCATTTTTGAAGACCCTTAGTCTATCTTTGCCTGTGGGCTTTGGGATGTTGTAAGGGGAAAATTATATTAAATAATTAAATATTATTGCCGGGAGAGTGATTTTTATCACTTGACATTATAAAACAATAATTATTTAATTATTTAATTATTTAATTATATAATTTATTTAATTTAATTCCCACAATGCAAAATTAAAAAAGTGGTGTCACCCAGATTTCACCCTGAAATTTGCGACTACCCTATCCGATTTTTTTTCGTACTTTTAAAATAATGGGTTGTTTTGTGTTTTTATTGCCTGAAAGTTCTTGTATTGCGTCAAGATAATCCCAAAGAGTCATATTAGCCTTTTTCGCCAAATACCCAGATGCCCAAAATTGTTATATTCTGTCGTCGGGATTTGTCTGCGGGAAATTTGTATTTAATTATTTTGAGCCCCGTATGAGGCTATTTGCGCTCCGTTTTAACTCTGTTATGATCGAATATGTCATTACTCTTATGTACCAGAAGGGTTTTAACTTGGAATAAGTTTTGGGCTTTATTTGTAACTTTTGGCAATTTTTCGTGTTTTTGTGTTGTCCCGTTTCGTTTTCTGTGAAATTTCTCTAGAACAATTCCTTTGCCGGGTAAGCCCGATTTTTGGCCTGGAGCAGCTGGAAAACATATACGCACATTATGCCCGGAGGAAGTCGCCATCAGAGGTCTAGATCACTGGGAAAAAGCGAAGTCATGCACGGAAAAGCCCCTGCGGGGATGGGCGCATTTTTGGAAAACAAAGGATTTAAGCTGCAATGGGAAAAATAGAAGCCGCAGGCAGGGTGAGAATTTTGTACCTGCCTAGCAGGGTACTTTTTCCCGTGTTATAAAATTCACTTAAGCTGCAGTGGGAAAAATAGAGGCTGCAGGCAGGTGGGAATTTATTGCCTGCCTTGCAGGGTAAAAATTCCCATGATAAAATAAAAGGAAAGTGACTTAAGTGAAATCATGGGATTTTAGTGCCTGCCTTGCAGGGTAAATAATCCCATTGTCAAAGTCAAATCACTTAAGTGGATCATGGGATTTTGGTGCCTGCCTTGCAGGGTAAAGAATCCCATTGTGGAAAATTCTTAAAAATAGAATTATATGTGCAAAAAAGTGCGCCCCCTTTGGTGAGATGATGGCAGCCTTTAAGTGATTATTTTAATTAATCTATCCTTTCAAAAAGTGCGCCCAAGCTTGGAGGAAGTCAACAAGTCAAAATTGAATAAAAGAAATGGATTAAATGCATTAAATTTAATTTATTTAGTGGCTGCCCCCTTCCTCTCAAAAAGTGCGCCCCATTTGGGAGTTATTTAATGATTTTAAAGGCATTAAAACATTAAATTAATTTCTATTTTCAGTGGCTATGGTCAAGGCACACTGTGAAGCTTAAGTGAAGTGATGTGTGAAGGATTAAATTGGATTAATTTAATTTATTGGATGGCTGTCCTTAAACATGCTATTTTTAAAAGAGAAGAGCATGATTTTTAATTAATTAATTGCCTTTAATTGTTAGGGCAATTATTAATTATAGAATTGTGAAGGTTATATAAGCATGGGCAGCCATATGGGTGAATTATTTGATTCACAGGTAAAGAATTGCAGCCAAGAGGAAAAGTGCGCCCCCATTTGAAGAAGGATTTTGCTCAGGCAAGGTGGCAACAAGGCTAAAAGCTTCCAGATTTGGCGCATGCTTTGAAGGAGGTTGATCTTTGTCTGCATAATTGTTTGCACAGGTGTTACAGGAGCTCAGGTGTTGTTGAAAGGATTCATGCTCTCTTTATGTGCAAATTAAACACCAATTTTTGGGGCAGCAGGCTTGAAAAGTGCAGATTTTTACAATTAAAATTCACTATTCATGCTCCGGTGGCCATTTTTGTCTGAATAAATTGCAGGAATTCATTACAGGTGCTTTACAAAGGAAAATGAGCTTTTATCAATGTCCAATACATTGCATATATCCTCCGAATCTGAAGAATTGTCCAGATCTGCACCAGTATTGAAGAAATCCGGCCAAGTAAGAAGAAAAAGAATTATTCAGACGAAGATAGACAAAGCTATGGCAAAGAGAGATGAAAAAGAAAGCACGATGGAGTCATGCATTGCTTCCAAACTTGCAGACATAGGAGACACAGATCTAGGCCCGGAACCTCTTTCTGATTTGATTGATAGATCCAGAGCGGGAAAGACTTCACTCATGCGTGCGGTTAAAAGCAGTGGAATTATCCGAGCTGCAGCTTTTCCATGTACAGCCCAGTTGCCAGAATTTGTTATGGAGTGCGCTAGATCTTACCATCCTTCATCCAGATCAGTGCGTGATGCTTCGGGAAAGACAATAATTCGTTTGGACGCAGAGTTCATCAATTATTGTTTGAAGATTCCAGTGCGAAAGGTGGTGACTTCCATTAGCCTTCAGGATGCCGACAGCAGGTGGGAAAAGCATAGAGCTGATTGCGTGAGCATAATGAATAGCCGATACATGAAGAAGCCTAGATCTCCTTCAAAGTTCCCGAGAACTCTTCCACGGTCCAATTTGGTGCAGGAGGTAGATGATGTCGTCAAATTGCTATGCAGGATGAATGGCGAAGCGAATGCCTACACTTTCCGTACATGGATGTATGCTTTCATCAGGACCATTGAAATCAACAAGGTTGATTCTATAATCAATTGGTCGGAAATTATTAGCAACAACATTGGTGAGCAACTCCGGAACGTGAAGCGTACTTTCAGCTTCAAGATGACTTCATACTTGGTGTATGTTGCAGCTTCACAAGGCGTCTTTTCCAAGCTGGATAGATGTGGTGTTCTTTCTAAGGACCCCATTTTCGAGTGCTACCCACAGCTTACTGCACCTGCATGCGAGAAAGACTTCAAAGTGATCAACGATGACTTCTTCTACGATTTCATCTGCAGGCTAGACAAAGACTTGAAGGCCAACAGGGTAAGCAAGGAAGCGTGGGAAGCTGTGTCCAAGATTGGCAGTCTATTCATTCAATTTGCAGATTTCACATACCTCAGGGTTACGGGCTTTTCTGGAGAACCAATAAAGATGCCCAGGTATCCGAATGATAGATTGATCGCCATGGAGCTGAGCAGACAACTTGTGGAGTTACACGACCTTCAGTCAAAGCGGCACAAGTCTACGGGCTTCTTCCCAATCACTGTGGGATATTACAGCTGCATTAGCATTCATAGAGCTCGGGGAATGGAGGCGCAAATGTTATCCGAGTATGAGCAAGAGTTCTTCCCTGCACGGCTGAACTTCGATCCATTTGGAGTAGCCAGGAAGACAATCTCCCAGGAGTACGCACATGTGCCTTCATTAGAAGATTTCTGGATGAAGTGCAAAAGTGAGTACGAGGTTAGAAAGAGAGATTTCAGCAGGCTATCAGCAAAGCAAGTGTTCGACTTTGGACTAGCGCGGATACCTGCGGATCTTAAAGATGATGGGAATGTGGTACTTGACACTTACCATCAAATGGGAGGAGATAAAGCCATACTGCAGAATAACATAGGAGGCTGCAACACAATTGAAGAAAGGTCGGGAGCTGTGTTGGTGAATACTTCAAACTGGTTGCTGACGAAGGGATATTGCCTTGATGAAGCATTGATGAATCAAGTCACGGGCAACTTCGGCGCAGGAGATTCCCTCAAGCGAAAGCACGGAGGAGAAAGCAGCAGGAAAGTCGAGAAGTTGAAAGTGCATAGAAGATCTCAATCCAAGGAGAAGATCACTTCTACGACCATGACTTTAACTCCGGTTTCTCCAGTACCCAGTACTTCACCAACTATTGCACCGCAGCAGCAGGACGCTTCCATGCCTCCACTGAATCCAGCGACATTCATCTTCTCCCCTCAGCCACTTCGTTCAGTGCCTGTTCCAGAGGATACGTTGAAGCTGCAGATGGCGGAATTCGAAAGGGCTTTGTCCTTGGATGACTCAGAAGATGGCAGCCATAACACTGTGGCACTTTCTGACGGAGAGGATGCAGAGCGGAAGATGGTAGTACACTCAGCGACTTCAGCGACTTCTCATTCTCCGAGAAGTAACTTCTCGGAATGGTTGGCTTCGCAGTTGGTTCCAGAAGCGAGAATGGAGATGAACTTAGAGGAGCACGACTTGCAGCTACTCCAGAATCTGGGCGGAAGAGACAGAAGGCCTAAAGTTGCCAAAGCAACTTCTAGGTTGATCATCGAGGATTCGGGAGAGAAGTTTGCTGAGATATCAATTCTGGCAGAAGGAAAGATAGAGGAGGAGCTCACGGCAGAGGATGTGACAGTAACCAAAGTACCCCTCGGTCAAGCCACCACTGAAGGATTGAAGCAGGACACGCAGACATTGATGGATGCTTTATTCCTTAGGCTTGACAGTGAAAAGGCGGAGAAAGAAGAGCTGCAGAAGCAAGTATCTCAATTATGTGAGATCATAGCCAAGGTTGCTAAACCTTCCATTCAGCCCATTTCAGAGCAGGTGAGTGATCATCTTATGCAGGAAATGGAGGACGCAAGCAATCAAGTAAAGGCTATTGACGAATGGAAGGATTTGATTATTCGTCAAGCTTCTGTACAACTTGGAGAAGTGCCAGCCCGCCTAAAGGTTATGGATGATGCAGCAAATCAACTGAAGCAACTGATGGCAAACATAGAAGGCATGAATACAGTTGCAGAGAGTAACCTGAGTATTTTGGCCGAGATCAACAAGCTGCCGGGAGATGTATTGATTGCGGAACAGATTGTACCAGACGGATCAGTCGAGAAGGGGAAGCAGCTAGAGTTTGCAGTATCTTTCCGTTTGGAAATCTGCAGAGTTTTGCTGAAGAGGATGCAGGCACTTGAGAGTAGGACATCAGATTTACCAGACAGTGTCATTTCTTTCACTGAGGAGAGAGTGGACGGGAATGTCACTTCATATGTGCGGATCGTCTCAACTAAGGTGCCTAATTCCCTGGAAGGATCTCTTCTGATGATACAAAAGAGAATTGATAAAGCTACCAAGCCTTTCACGATGAATTCTATCAGTAGACTGGTGGCGCTGCAGGCAGACATTGCGAGGTTTGGGCCGAGTTTGGAAGATGTGGAAGCGTGCATCAAAGTGTTGAATGAAGGGTTGCTGCAGTTCAGGACAGAGAAAGAAGCAGTGGCTAAAACAGATGGAAGGATGCTGAATTACATGTTCGACAAGTATATCCGATATCAGAACAAGAAAAAGACATAACATTACAGCTGGCATGACTTCTTCTATTCTTTCTTCTTCTATTTTCTATGTTCCCGGATGAAATTGTAAAACTTCTAAGTTATTGGTTTTGCAACCATTACTTAAAGTCATGTGGAACCATTCTATTAGTTAAGTGATACATGTGTCACTTAAGGAGAAGATAGTTGAGGATGATTGCCAAATGTCATCTTTACTTGTTGTTTATGTTTCAGTTCAGTTTGAGTTTTCCATTTGTACTTTCCCTCCTACATTCTATAAGTAGGAGAAGAACCTCCGGGTTAAGGATGGATCAGAATTTGTAAGCAGCAATCTTGTGTTCTAGACTTTGTGCTGAACCCCTGAGAGCAACTTGGAGCAAAGGAATACAAAGGAGCAGGTTTCCGGAGAACTTTGTGTCACGGTGTACTTTGTTTCTTGCTTTTAATCTTAGATCTCTTAATAAACTTTGTGTTATTTTAGATCTGGATCTAGAGTTGCCTTTGTTTTATAATTCTGTGTGTTCATATCTATTAAGTTTCTTCTATGTGCATGCAATTAGCTCTGCTATCTACTAATTGGGATGCACATCTTCCCCATTTCTTCTCTGTATTTCCTTTACTTCCTTCTTCTATAAAATACTTCCTTTCTTGAACAGTTGCTTACTTGCTGCAGAACTTCTTAGTTATGGTTCATGAACTAAGTGGTTAAAGTAAAACCCCTGATAGATAATAACACATTTTTATTGACAAATCTGACACGGGAGCCTCACCGGTTAAATGAGGGAGATTTATCTCATGACTGCCTAGGTTTTGTGCTATGCAAAAAATCTAGCCACCTGGAGAGTGATTTTCTCACCATTACGAATGCATTATAAAACAATATTGTATAGATTATTTAGCTATTTATGGAGCAAGTAATCCTCATTTAATCAAATTCCCAAAATGCAAATTAAAAATCTTCATGTCTGGACATTAATACCTCATCTCACCAAAGTGTCATCAATGAAATTGTCAGGTGGCTTTTAAATATATAAGGCACTACCACCCTTCTCTGCATGACTCGAAATTAATGCCACACCTAGGGGTAATGGCAATCGAAGCTATCGTTTAGCAGGAACCTCAATTCCCTCTCCTAGGGATCTGGTCAAATTTTGTGGCTTCTAGCCAATGCTTGTATCCATATCAATCTCTATCTAGGTGCTAGGACACTCATTGCCTAAACTCACTGTTCATAGATGCTAGATTATTTTAGAGAAGCCATGCTTCCAAGAGAAATTATGATGCACATGTCCTAGGTTAATGGCGACTCATGTAAATATAGTCTCTTCTCACTCTCAATTCCAGCCTGGGAAGCATCTGGTGAAATGACTGGCTTCCTGAATCCAATCTTCATATCCTATCCATCCTATCTCAAAAATATCAGGAACTTATTGCTGAACTCTAGTTTTAAAAATCTAGTTTTGTAGACAGACAAATCCTATCTTGATCAAGTGAGTCAACTCCTTTAAGAATCTATTCATGTATCTATCCTTTCAAATATTCTTAGCCAAAGCGATCTGTCAACCCTGCTGATGAATAATGACTATCCACCTCATCTCATAAATGATCAGGAACCATCACTGAAAGTCTCTAAATGTGTAATTGATTATTTCATAGCAAGGAGCTAATATCTTGTCTCATTTGAGTCAACTACCTGAAGAATCTATCAGGATCTCTCCTATCATAATTTGTCCTCTAACCTTCATGTGAACTTTGTATATGTAGTAATGTGCTATGTGCCCTTATGTCACTAGTTTTAATGCTCAGAAAAATCTGATTCTATAATGTCCCCAAATGGAAATTTTGCCCTTGGAATTTAGTTTATGACCCCAACACTAAAAGGCAACTTTAGACATGGCAATAAAGTATCATGAGTATTGAATGAGTTATGAATTTTAGAAGATTTCAGCTACTAGTGTTTAAGCTTGATTTTCCACTGTTATCAATTAATATTTATTTCAGAAAAATACAGTTTGGGATCAGTTTAAGACTGGATTTAATTTATAGAAATTAGGAGGAATAAGGAGAAATTAAGCTTCATAATTTTTGGAGTTGATTTGAACTGCCCTAAAAAAATAGTGCAATGGGTAAAAATTAGGGTTTCGTGTTTGCTGTGCAAAAAACTGAAAAGAGTTGGAATAATATTCTTCATATTTTTGTGGCCCAAAATCCAAAGTTTGCAACCTTATTGGACTTCAACTGCTAGCAATAAGATGTAATTTTTGAAAATTGCAGCAGTCCCTTGTTTGAATATTAATTGTTTTTAGCTGTGTGATCAGATTTAAGGCCATTAATTTCTAACTTGTCCTAAAAGGGGACATCACAAGCCAAATGATTGGACAGCACAAATCTAAAATTTGATAGCTAAACATAAGTTTCCTAATCGATTGCTTTATAGAGGGAATTGAGAATGAAAGGTTCAACACTCAAATGTCCTGTTGGCTAGATTTTCTGCACTATTGAAAACCTAAGCAGTCATGAGATAAATCTCCCTCATTTACCGGTGAGGCTCCCGTGTAAGATGGGCTAATCAACCGGGCTATTTCTGAGACACAAAAAGGGTGAAGGTTTTACTTTAACTGAGTAGTTCATGGAACCATCGCTAGGCAATTTTGCAGCAAGTAAGCAACTGTAAGAAATATGAAAGATATATGCAAAGGAGGGAAATAATTTTGAATCATGTAAATAAAACTCCAAGAAGATGTGAAGCCTAACCAATAGTTCGCAGAGTTGACCCATGTCTCATGCATGCGTAGAAAGAAACAAACAGATCTTGATCCCTGCAGAATTTTAAGCAAAGGAAAGTTTCAAATCCATAATTTGAGATAACACAAAGTTTATAAGATCTAAAAAAAATAAGAAACAAATGCACCAGTTGACAGTAAAGTTCTCGGAAATGCTCATCTCCTTTCAATTCCTTAGCTTTTCAAAAAGATATCAAGGGTTTCAACTCCTTCCAGTCTGGAACACAAGAATTCCCATGCCATGATTACTCCAATTATGATCCATTAACCCGTAGGTTCTTCCTCTATTTATAGTGTATAGAGGGCAATTACAAATAGGAAAGCAATAACTGAACTGCACATGCAAAAGCTATAAAGAAAAACAACTGACAATCGTTCCCCTGAAATTTCTCTCCTTGCATGACATGCATCTATAGGCAAGACTAAATCAGAACCTTTAAAAGTTTTTGCATGTCTGCCACCTATTTTCAAGTAATTGACTTCTTTAAGTAACGACTTTTAAACCAATCACTTAAGTTTTATAATTTAATTCGTTGCATCAATTTCTTTGTCAGGAAAATAAGAGAAAGAAAACTGTCTTTAGCGATTATGCCTTTCAAACAGATGACTGCAACACTCTAGTCTTGTTCTTTTTCCGATATAGTCTGCATGCGGTTGACAAGGACGACTTGAACTTTTCATTCACATGCATTACAGTAACATTCATCCTCTTCCTCCATTCTGGAGGATCCTAGCTTTGCACTACTGTTATTTTCCTTTGATTGCTACCTTCTGGTATTTTATATTTTAGCTGTCTTTTTGCTTTGCAGATGTTGCAATACTGATTCTGTTCCCTTTTATCCTTGAAGCTTTTGCAATTCTCCTCCAGTATATGCACCGGTGCAATGTTTGTCTGTAAATAATTCAGACAAAACTCATCATCTTTTATTTTTAATTGCATATGAGCAATTTTAAATTTTGGAAAGCAAGTCTCTAGGTGAAGGAAAATTACAAGTAAATTCAATGAAGGCTTCAACTGGAAGATTGGGAGCACATGCACAAACAATCCTTCAAAAGGAATTTTCCATGCAATGAGAACTTCCACATGGGCTGCATTAGAAACAAGAGGATGAATTTTTGCCCAGAAGCCTTTGCAATTATTTGAAGCTGGATCTATCAAGCCTCTCAGAATTTCTCCAATATTCTGAAGATATATTCAATGTATCAGATATTGACTTTGTTTTCTTCACCAATAATGGACTAAATGGAAAGTATTGGCACTCTTGCAAACTAATTTGGTGACTTCAGTACTCACATCTGTCTAGCGGGTGCATGTATTCTGAATTTGCAACTTGTCTATCCTAAGTGAGCTAAGGATATGTATCACTCAATTGACACTCAACAATCAATACCATGCAATCTCCAATCCATCTAATCCTGCTTTATTCTTTGACAAAGAACATCCAGCAGTGCCACCAAAATCTGATTATAAAGCCTTGTTGCCCTGAATTTTTAGACTTTGCTTGCATGCCTTTAATGGGCTAAAAATATTATTTTATTCACTTGTGCACTCACATCAACATGCATCATGCTCTGAATAATAAAAAGAAAGCCATTTCCAACCATAGGCGCCAAAATTCTGGATGCTTCCCACAATTAAAAAAAAGTCAACTTTTGATGCATTTAGCTATGCAAGAATGGGTCAAACTTTTAGCTATACGTGGCACTAAAAAATAGGTTCCTCAAAGCTGGTAACTTTTACCCTATAAGGCAGGCACAGGGTTCCCACTTTTCAGTTAAGTGACTTGTCTTTTATAATGATTGGAATTTTTACCCTGCTGCCAAGGCAGGGCGTACTGAAAATTCCAACTTTTCACTTAAGTGACTCCTCATTTCATAAGGTCAGAATCAGTAACTTGCAGGAGTAGAGGCAAGAAATTCCCGCTTTTCACTTAAGTGACTTGACTTTCATAATGGGAATTTTCACCCTGCTAGGAGGCAAGATTATTCCTACCTGCCTGCCACTGCTTTTTAAATTCCCATTGGCAGCTTAAATTTCAGACTTCCTGTATGCCGCTGACTGTATTCTACTTGAAGTCTTTGGTAGTTCTTGGATGCTTTCAATTCCATGTAATATCTTTGAGATAGCCTCTTTTAGACCCCTGAAGTCTGCTGTGTTTGCACTTTTCTACTATACTTATTCCAACTAACCTTTCATTTCAAAATAATAAAAAAGATTTGATTCCCAAATGAAAATTCTTTTGTAATTAGCCACTTAAGTGATAGTTCTTCTTAGAAAAGTGTAACGCGATAAGGCATTTAACTTACACGAATGTATAACAAAATACACGTACGTCACATAACTTTTATAACAACATTTGAACAATATTTCCTTTTTTGGATCTTTAGGTGAAGAAAAAAATTACTACTTACAGTAAAATTTGCCATTTTTGAAAAGGGTCCAGAAAGATGTAGCAAAAAACTTGCATGTGCCATAACTTCCATTCCGAATGGCTTTTTTAGGTGCTCGTTTTCTCTAAAAGTGCATATTTTCTAGAGCTCTACGCATTATGGCAATATTTTTCTTAAAATTTCATAAAATCGCAGTTTTGCACCTTTTTGGACCAAGCTACTTCTTGCAATCTTCTGAAAGAATCCTGAGCTCTGTTACCTTTAGACATATTAGTAATTAAAAATATTAGATAGTTTTTCAAAACCCTAGGCCTGGGGAAATATTGGCAGGAAGAATGAATAGGCTATAGGAATTGCCGGAGAAAACAATCCAAAACACAGACAAAGGGAAATAAAACAAAACAAAAGAAGTCTGTAGGCAATTGCTCGAAAAATTTCTCTTATTAGCTGATCTGCAAAAATTGGGTTCCCCCTGGGTGAATGTTCTGTGGTAATAATGATGGGGTGAAGTGCTTTATATAACCTAAATCCTCCAATTTTAGCACAATCTATTTTTAAAAGAACTTTATTTAGTTTAATAAATAAATAAATAAAACAATTCTCTTAGACAATTAACCCGGCGAAGGAATTCTTTGAGTTTTCTTCATGTGGGTATATGGGGAATTTGGCTTTTATGATTCTCTGGGGTTACCTTAGAGTAATGCAAACAACATGTAGGCAAAACAAACACAAAATTGGTTAGCGCTTTTGTGTTTCCTTGAGTATGGATAGAAAGTGATTTTATGTAGATTGGATAGATACTCTCTTGAAATTGTTACCTTACTGGAGTTTGGAAATTTTGACTAGATAAATATTTTTACCAAGCCTGATCTGTAATTGGTGTATGCCTATCTTTTAAGGAAAGTACTTAGATTTTGACACACTTTCAATTCTAAGGTTATTCTATCAGTTTGATGGATTTATCTATTGATTTCACTAAATAGCTCTTATTACTGTTTACTATTTTTGGGTTTACCCCTTGTTTATTTTAAGTGCTTTTGGAAGGATTTTATAGTGCTAATGATATGTTGTTAATGCTGCAATTAATTCAGCAATAGCGCTTTGGAATGGTGATGGTTTAATCATGTTTTGATGCCATAAATGCTAGATATGAAATCTGCCATGTTGTATTAATTATTTCAGATCAAGGGGCTAATATTTTGGTGTGTTTGGAGGCTAGCAAAGTGGTGGAAATAATTTAATAAATTTATCCTAACCCTAGCAACTAGATTTATGATTTTGAGGGCTGTTTTGGAAGGGTTGTAGTGCTTCAAAAATTCAGAATGATAGCTCTTACTTTATAGAAAATTATGCAATTTATTTGAGGGCAAAATATGGAGTAATGAGCAAGTTATGAATTTTAGAAGATTTTAGTTGTCTCCAAGCTTTCTGGTTGTTACAAATTAATATTTATTTCAAATCTGCTGTTTTGGGGTCATTCTAATAGTGAATTTGATTGAAGAAATTAGGAGAAATAAGGGGGAAATGATTTTATAATTTTTGGCGTTAATTGGATGCCCTAAATGTGCTAGGCGACCTAATTTTTAGGGCAAAATTAGGGTTTTATGTTGGCTATGCAAAAACTGGTTTTGGTATATTGTTCTTCATATTTTTGTGGCCCAAAATCCAAAGTTTGAAGATTTTTGCTTGGATGGTTAAGCATGAATTAATTTTGGAGAATTGCAGCAGTTGGGGTTTGAATTTTAATTAATTATCTACTATTAAAAATCAGATCTGGGTAATATTAGCATTCTAATTAGTTTTCCCATCTAACCCACCACCTTGGCATACTCCAACCCTACTTTGGGTTGTATTATTGCCAACATTGGGTTATTTGAGGTCAAACTAAGAAGATCTAATCTTCCTAGGGTGATCTGGATAATTAATTTTTGCAGATTTGCATAATATCCCAAAAGGCGATATTACATAGAATCAAGTAGTTTCCAATACGGGGGGTCATGAGGCGGCAAGAGATAGGGATTAGAGCAAAGGATGCAATTTATTTTAGTTGTGTGTGTATTTGTAATTGGAAGACACATCTCCAAGTCCCTAGGACCTGTCTTGTGTATGGAGATGCATGTTGCAATTGGAGACTTCCCCCAAGTCTCGGAGACCGCATCTCCCCCGAAGTCTCCTTAAAAAAACACATCTCCTCCTGAAGTCTCCTAAAAACATGTCTCCTATCTTGAAGCATTGTATGATAGGCATAAAAAGAACAACCCAATTGAGTGGTGGTACATCCATGACACTGAAGCACTTGAATTGCAATCATTTGCAATAGGGTTACTCTCACAAGTAGGTAGTTCCTTGTGTTAGAGAATATAGCTTTATTCATTCATTGAAGAGGAATAAACTTGGATCAAAGAAGGCAAAGAATGTAGTCTATATTTAGAGCAAACTTTGGCTTTTGTCTCATAAAGACCTAGGATATCAAGATGGTCCTTCAGCGAAATGGGACCAACTTTCATATGATGGAGATGAGTTGGGTTTGAAGGACATGATGGTTGAAACGAATGGCCTCAATGATTTACCTGCAATTTGATTGCCTACACTAGAGCTAGAGCTTGAGAGTGATGACTCTCTGAAGAGTATCCTACCAGAGGACTTGGAGATGGGGGAGAGAGTCCCTCAAGAAGTTGTTCCTGTAGATGATTGAATTCAGATTTGTTCATAATTTTTAATATGTTTTACTTTCTTTTTTTTTTACATGCCAATTTGTTGTCACAAACATCAATATGTACTCTCGACATTCAAGTTTTATGAGCTTAAAAGGCTAAAATTTATGATTTGCAACAACTATAATTTGTACTTCCTTTATACTCTTGCATAGTGTGCTAAAGTGTTATCATACATTTTGTATGTTTCTGAATTTTATTTCAGAGTTCAATGTTTATGAAATAAAAAATGATGTAATTTAATTTTTTTGTTTTCAGAAATTAAAATATATGAGTTTATTTTTCTCCCCGGCTTCGAGTACCCCTCTCTCTCTCTCTCTATATATATATATATATAGACACACACACATACATATTTAAGCTTCTTCTCAAGCTTAGGCTTCTTTCTTGATGATAAGCCCACTAATCAATTATGCACTGTAAACTACATTACCAGGTATGGCCCCGGAGGCCCTATGTACGGGTATGGCACGTGCCATACCCAATACGTGGTACGGGTCCAGTATGTGGACAATACGCCCAGGATATGTCCAAACATATCTGGGCACATCTAGCAGTATCCTGGCCGTACCCACAATAAAAGAAAAGCTTTTTAAAAAAAAAGGCCCAAATCATGAGGAATTTATACACTTTCTCTGAATGCATATGAAAAGAAGTATTTAACTTGGAAAAACAAAAGACTTATATCTTTTTTTTGTTACTTAATCAAATTCTATGCTTCCTTGAAGGTCTCTATTTGGGGGCCTTGATTTATTTAAGAATTTGGCCTTCGTTGATATACTTATTTATACTAATTGATTTAATCATTGAAGCATTGGAAACGAGCATTGTCAGTCAACTTTATTTTAGCATGTCTCACTCTGAATTTTTTATTGTAAGAAATGATTGCACCAGAAAATGGTGTTCTTTTAAAGTAGTTTATGCTTACTCTGTTTTGAAAAGAAAAAAAGAATTGTTTTTTCGAGAGGAATTATTTTGTGTAAAAGTGAAGTCTTGAAATGTCCATTATATTTCAATGTTTTGAGATATTATTTTTTTAAAAGGTACTTAACTATGATTCATACCATAGTTCGCATACTTGTATTCAGCAAACCAAAAAAATTCGACCTGGCAAAAACTTGACAAGACTTGGCGAATATTTGGCAACTTAAAAAAAAGACAATTTAAAAAAAAAAACATACATTTTATGCAAAATATAGCTACATAAAATGGTAGCATGCTTTCAGGGAAATTTTGCAAACAGTATCAAACAACGAACCTTTAGATGAAAAATTTAGATAGACAATTTGATATCATCAACAAGAAAAAGGTAATATATTATTTTTGGGTTGCTTTCTACATTTTTTTTTGTTATATATATAATTTTGGACATAAGTTTACAAGAAAATCTAAAAAGAAATTGATCTAGTCCACCTATTTGTATTAGATTGTTTTACAAGAACGTGGTTACCAGCCATAACTTATATCTCCCAAAAAAACAGTGTAAAGACCCTGATAAAGGGAGTTTGGGAATTAGCAAAGGAAATTGCACGAATATGTGTTGATGAGGTCTGTTTCAAGTCTCAATTTTCTTTATACTGTTGAATTTGACAGAAAAGTTACCACATGAACCATATAACAATGTTGAAAACTGAAATTAATATAGAAAACCCAAAAATGTATTTTTCTTTCCAATATTTGAGAGACTTATTCTGCGTCAGACGAGTTTAAGGCTCAAACTCCCCGAGTATTGTCGAATATTCACGGAGAATATTCGTCAATACTCGGCGAGTTTTTGTTGCGAGTATTTGTTTTCTCAAAAATTTGGCAAGTTCTCGCCAACTTGGTGAGTACTCGCAGAGTTTTCCTACTATGATTCATATCCTTCAAGGGTGAAGAACTCTAGTATACGACTCGTGTACTAAATCTTGTTGAAATAAAGAATTTGATTGTTTCGATGCCTAAACCGTATTCTTTTGGGGAACAAAGATTACTGAATTAGTTGTACTGCTCGGTAAGTTGATATAATCTTGTTCTATGACAGTAATTATTGTATTTGCCTATTCACACTCGTAAATATTTATTTGGCTATATTTTTAAATATTTTAACATTTTATATATATTTTGTATGGCTGTACCCAAGTGCCATACCCAAGCTCCCCAAAAACATTGTCGTCCAAGCATATTGAATCCGTGTACACGTACCCGAACAGTACCACACACCGGCTACCTAGACTATAAATAAAACTTACAAACCTTATATATAATACATTAATTATTTACAAAACAAAAAAAAATCAATAACTATACAAATTGTATAGCTTATTCCTTCAATAACTAAGCATAATTAAACATTTTTAACCAAAAAAACCTATGCAGATTTTATATTTTATCCCTTCAATAACTGAGAATTGTTAAATATTCTAACCAGATTCATTCAATATTGAGCACTGAATTTGACAAATATGAATATGAAATATCGACTTGCTATAGTATCACGAAACTAATTGTAAAAAAAAAGTATGCTTCTCAATAAAATCAGAAAAAATAACAATTGTATCTAATCCATACCAAAATGCTAAGCTGCAAGCATGGAGCCCTTTTCCTCTTTTAAGATGAATCATGTTTTAAACTTTAGGAGGCCACTAGGAACATCTAGGTAGTCGTGGACGTCCCAAAGCATAGTATGCCTATTAGGTGAGAACTCGCCAAAAACCTGCTCAAGTAAATAATCGTCTGTGAAACTCACAACTCGGTTGTGCCAAATATTGGTGAATAATCGCTAAATTCGGAGAGTCTAAGCCTTAAATTCGCCCATACGAGGGTTTGATGCTGAAAATGTGAAAACCACGGGTTAAAGGCTAAATGTTGTCTTTTAAAGGCAACACACTCCCTCAGTTGTAATTGCACTGCTATTGAGCATCCTTTGCATGAGTTGATGAGATTTTATAGTGAACTCGAAGACCAAATTTGAAGAATTTCATTTGGAGGTAAGTTTTTTTTGTCCCTTCTTTACAAGAATGTAAATTTTTTCTATATTATTTATATATTGTATCCGAATATGATTTGCAATTTTGAATGCATTCCATTCAATTCCAAATGATTTTTATTGTTATTAACTTATTTATGTTTGTTTATCATCATTAATGAACACACTTGCCGAAATGTATTGTTTTAAATGTTGTTTTTAATTTTTTTTGGAAATTTATTCTTGTTTGCAAGGTTTATAATTACGGTTACATAAGGTTATAAAGCCAATTTTTTGTTTTATAAATAGTTTTATAATGTTGTTTTTAAATTAAATTTACAATTTTTTAATTTTTTAAACGGTTTTATAAAACTGCTTTTAAATTAAATTTATGGTTTTTGAATTTTTTAAACATACATTGTGTTGTAGATTAGAACTTAGCAATGGCATATGGGTCTGCATTAGGCTCATAATAACTAACAAGAACCATTCCCGTTAATGTTCGTACTGTTGTTTGAAAGTATGTTGTATGTGGAGTTGTCCAGGGGATTGTAGTTTGCAATTTCTATGGAAAACGTTGTCTGAAGGCATTAATCGCCTAAAGTATCATTTTGCATGTATTGTTTGTTGTGATGTTGTAGTATGTCTCAATGTTTTTGAAGAGGCAAAATGAGAAATGAAGGCAGAGCTGGAGAAGAAAAAATTAGAGAAGGCAAGGTGCAAGCAGCCATAACAACAGTCATTAGACCTAGAATGGTAGAGGAATCAAATGATGATGCCACAAAAATGGTGGGCTCTACTCACAGTTCACGCATACGAAGCAGAAGAGGCACATCTACTTCATCGAGTTCAAGCAAAGGGATGCATAATTGTTTTTGTACCAAGAAACATAGTTGGGGCACAACCTTCACTGCAAGGTACAAGCTGGAACAAGGAAGCAAATAAGGCATGTGCAAATTTTTGGTACTATAACAACCTTCCCTTCAATGTGGCGAAGAGCCTGTACTGGGAGTACTTGGTGACAACATTGACAATGGTAGGGAAAGGATACAAGACACTCTCCAAAAGACTTGATTGGGAAATTGCTCAAGGGTGCAGTTGCACATGCAATGACAATCCTGGAAGATCAAAAGAAGCAATAGCAAAAATACAGATGCATCATTCTTTCAGATGGGTAGACAGATGGAAGGAACCACACCCTCATCAATTTTTCAGCGGCTTCAAATGGTGAGATGGTATTTTTTAAGTCAATTGATGCCTCTAACATAGTAAAAAATGCGTAAAATTTAAGCCTTATGTTAGAGGAGGGGTTGTCTTAGAGGTGGGTATCTAGAATGTTGTGCAAGTTGTCACAGACAATGCAACAACATACGTGTCAACTGGGAGACTACTATAGGAGAGGCATCCATCACTCTTTTGGACCCCTTGTGCAGCCCAGTACCTTGACCTTCTTTTGGAGAACATAGGAAAAATTAATTAGATGAGGTCGATTATAAAAGATGCAAGAAATATAACCTAGTACATATATAATCACCTTTGGGTTCTCAACTTGGTGTCACTCAGATTTCACCCTGAAATCTGCGACTACCCTATTCGAAATTTTTTCGTACTTTTAAAATAATGGGTCGTTTGTTGTTTTTATTGCCTGAAAGTTCTTGTATTGTGTCAAGATAATCCCAAAGAGCCATATTAGCCCTTTTCGCCAAATACCCAGATGCCCAAAATTGTTTTATTCTGTCGTCGGGATTTGTCTGCGGGAAATTTGTATTTAATATTTTGAGCCCCGTATGAGGTTATTTGCGCTCTGTTTTAACTCTATTACGAGCGAATATGTTATTATTCCTATGTGCCAGAAGGGTTTTAACTTATTTTAAGTTTTGGGCTTTATTTGTAACTTTTGACAAATTTTCGTGTTTTTGTGGTGTCCCGTTTCGTTTTCTGTGAAATTTCTCTGGAACAATTCCTTTACCGGGTAAGCCCGATTTTTGGCCTGGAGCAGCTAGAAAACATATACGCACATTATGCCCGGAGGAAGTTGCCATCGAAGGTCTGGATCACTGGGAAAAAGTGAAGTCGTGCACAGAAAAGCCCCTGCGGGGATGGGTGCATTTTTGGAAAACAAAGGATTTAAGCTGCAATGGGAAAAATAGAAGCCGCAGGCATGATGAGAATTTTATACCTGCCTAGCAGGGTACTTTTTCCCGTGATATAAAAATTCACTTAAGCTGCAATGGGAAAGTTAGAGGCTGCAGGCAGACGGGAATTTATTGCCTGCCTTGCAGGGTAAAAATTCCCATGGTGAAATAAAAGAAAAGTGACTTAAGTGAAATCATGGGATTTTATTGCCTGCCTTGCAGGGTAAATAATCCCATTGTCAAAGTCAAATCACTTAAGTGGATCATGGGATTTCCGGCGCTGCCTTGCAGGGTAAAAAAATCCCATTGTCAGAAATTCTTAAAAATAGAATTCTATTATGCAAAAAAGTGCGACCCACCTTGGGTGAATAATAATGCATTAAATAAATATTTGTTAATATTTATTCACCAATTTTGGCACCCCAGGCTTGTGGAAAAGTCAACAAAAGCAAAGGGGAATAAATCAATTGGAAATAGAATTCCAAAATTAAATAAATTTAATTTATTTAATGCAGCCCCTTTCGAGAAGGAATTAATACTTTTTAAAGTATTAAATGACTATTTTAATTCCTATTTTCAGTGGCTATGGTCAAAGCACACTGTGAAGCTTGAGTGAAGTGATGTGTGAAGGATTAAATTGGATTAATTTAATTTATTGGATGGCTGTCCTTAAACATGCTATTTTTAAAAGAGAAAAACATGATTTTTAATTAATTAATTGCCTTTAATTGTTAGGGCAATCATTAATTATAGAATTGTGAAGGTTTATAAGCATGGGCAGCCATATGGGTGAATTATTTAATTCACAAGTAAAGAATTGCAGCCAAGAGGAAAAGTGCGCCCCCATTTGAAGAAGGATTTTGCTCAGGCAAGGTGGAAACAAGGCTAAAAGCTTCCAAATTTGGCACATGCTTTGAAGGAAGTTGATCTTTGTCTGCATACTTGTTTGCACAGGTGTTACAGGAGTTTAGGTGTTGTTGAAAGGATTCATGCTCTCTTTATGTGCAAATTAAACACCATTTTTTTGGGGCAGCAGGCTTGAAAAGTGCAGAATTTTTACAATTACAATTCACTATTCATGCTCTGGTGGCCATTTTTGTCTGAATAAATTACAGGAATTTATTACAGGTGCTTTACAAAGGAAAAAGAGTTTTTATCAATGTCCAATACATTGCATATATCCTCCGAATCTGAAGAATTGTCCAGATCTGCACCAGTATTGAAGAATTCCAGTCAAATAAGAAGAAAAAGACATTCAGACAAAGATAGACAAAGCTATGGCGAAGAAAGATGAAAAAGAAAGCACAACGGAGTCATGCATCACTTCTAAATTTGCAAATATTGGAAACACGGATCTAGGCTCGGAACCTCTTGCTAAATTGATAGACAGATTCAGAGCAGGAAAGACTTCACTCATGCGTGCAGATTAAAAGCAATGGAATTATTCGAGCTGCAGCTTTTCCATCCATAGCCCAGTTGCCAGAATTTGTTATGCAGGTGCAGATCCATATCTAGATGCAGAAGCTGATGCAAATCCATATGCAGATCCAGATCTAGATCTCATAGTTGCAAAAGCTTCTGGCACAAAGGCTTCATCCTCTTGTTTCAAATGCAGCCCATGAAGAAGATAGTGTGTGGAAAATTCCTTCCAAGACCTTATGCATGTGCTCTCATCTTCCAGTTGAAGCCTTCATTGAATTTTCATTCACCCTGAGTGCTTTCCAGAAATTTTAATTGCTCATATGCAATTAAAAATAAGGATGATGAGTTATCTACGGCCAACCTTGCACTGATGCATGTACAACAGAAGAACTGCAAAAGCTTCAAGGATAAAAGAGAAGACAATGCGAAGGCAAAATTCCAACTTGCTTCCAATTCCAACTGCTTGCAATTCCAACTTGTTTCCAGATCCAGTTTGAATCAGCTGCATGCAGACATGAAAAAGACAAAGTTAGCTTTCCTCTTCCTTCTTCTTTCCTTCGACAAAGTAATTGATTGATCAATTAAATTATACAACTTAAGTGATTGGTTTAAAAGCCATTACTTGAAGAAGTCAATTACTTGGAGATAGGTGGCAGGCGTGCAAAATAGAAGGTTCTATTTTCAGTTGCAAATCATACATGTCATGCAAAGAGAAATTCCATGAGGAAGATTGCCAGTTGTTTCTTTTTGACTTCCACATGTGTCAGTTCAACTAAAACTTCCAACTTGTAATTGCCCCTCCTACATTCTATAAGTAGGAGAAGAACCTCCGGGTTAATCATCGATCAGAATTTGTAATCAGCAATCCTGTGTTCTAGACTTTGTGCTAAACCCTTGAGAGCAACTTGGAGCAAAGGAATACAAAGGAGCAGGTTTCCGGAGAACTTTGTGTCACGGTGTACT
This sequence comes from Taxus chinensis, assembly GCA_019776745.2. Taxonomy (NCBI): domain Eukaryota; kingdom Viridiplantae; phylum Streptophyta; class Pinopsida; order Cupressales; family Taxaceae; genus Taxus; species Taxus chinensis. The sequence continues at coordinate 64,238,732 of CM034156.1, read as the reverse complement.
ATGTTTCTTGCTTTTAATCTTAGATCTCTTAATAGACTGTGTTATTTTAGATCTGGATCTAGAGCTGCCTTTGTTTTATAATTCTGTGTGTTCATATCTATTAAGTTTCTTCTATGTGCATGCAATTAGCTCTGCTATCTACTAATTGGGATGCACATCTTCCCCATTTTTTCTCTGTATTTCCTTTACTTCCTTCTTCTATAAAATACTTCCTTTCTTGAACTGCTTACTTGCTGCAGAACTTCTTAGTTATGGTTCATGAACTAAGTGGTTAAAGTAAAATTTCTGATAGATAATAACACATTTTTATTGACAAATCTGACACGGGAGCCTCACCGGTTAAATGAGGGAGATTTATTTCATGACTGCCTAGGTTTGATGCTATGCAGAAAATCTAGCCAACACAACTTAATGAGAGAACACACCAAGGAGAAAGAGTTTGTGCAAGCCGATGTCAAAAGGTTTACAACTAACTTCTTGATGTTGCAAAGTATTTCTAGTTTGTTGTCATTATTGAAACAAATGTTTGTGAGTCAAGCATAGATAAACTCACAATATTTAAAGAAAGACGATGGATAGAGGACTATAAAAATAGTTTTTGATTGTCTTTGCAAAAAGAGCTATAGAGATCAAGGTAACTTAAAATTTCAAGTCAATTCCTTTAATTTTAATTTGTTAAATGTATTGTTATTTACTTTATTTGTAAGTTTGTAACTTTAAAGTTTAATTTTTGTGTAGGTGTCAGAGTTATCGGTGAGGGTTTTGTGTTTGGTTGATGGGGAGCAAAATCCAATGGGATACATTTATGAGGCCATGGATAGGGCCAAAAAAACTATCCAAAACTGTTATAGGGGGGATATCGCAAAATTCGGTCCCTTTTGGGAGATAATTGATCAGAGGTGAAATAATCAACTCCACCAACCTACTCATGCAGCGGGGTACTACCTCAATCCCAAGTTTTTGTTCTTTAATGGCTTCACAGATGTTAATGGGTTGGTTATGGAGAGCCTCTCAACATGTATTGAGAGGATGAAATCAAAGGTTGAGACGAGGGGCCTCATTATTTTAGAGCTGCAAAATTACAAGCATGTTGGGGAAGGTTTTTTCTTCTGCGTTAGCTATTTGAGGGAGAACCACCCAACCACCAGGGAACAAGAATTAAAATGTTTACTTATATGTTAAAAGTTATAAATTTAAACTTATTAATTACTTATAAAGTTTTTATTATCTAGTTTGTAGGTTCTTGGTGGGAGAATTGGGTAGGAAATACCCATATCTTCAAAAACTAGCCCTTAGAATTTTATCTCAACCTTGTGTAATGTCCCCTTTTCTAAATTAAAAATAATTAATAATATTTTAAGTTGGGCCGGCCAATTTTTCATTTTGGGACAACTTAATAATATTATTATTAAAATAAAATGTATTTTTAAATACTAAAGCAAGAAGAAGACCCCTTTGCCTATTTTCACTATTTTTTGGTCGGCTAGAAGGGATAGGAGGCAAAATTAATAATTTAATTTTAAGTGCATAGTAATTTTTATTATAAACACGTAATTAAATTATTATTAAAAAAGTGGTACTTGGGAGAATAAGTTAGCCAAAAAGTAATTTTATGTTGGAAATTTTTGATATAAAGGGGTACCTCTAATTTAGGTAATGTCAATGATAAATTAGAATTAAAAGGAAGGAAAAAAAATTGGAGAGAGTCATTTGATCATGAGGTGAATTTGATACTTCTCTTTTGGAAATTAAGCATTGAGATCTCATTTTCAGCCTTTGAGGACGAAAACCCTCATTGGATCCTATTGAGGACTAGAACCCTCAATAATCACAACACTTGGGGATGAAAACTCTCATTTGTTGCATTGATGGCTTCATCCAAGAGTTGCTTCGGAATTTTAGAATGGAAAGGGTTTCCATTTGTGCTAGGGCATGCTTTTTTAAGACCACCACATTCATTTCCAGCTTGATCTACCCATTTAGATATTTTGGGATGACTTTTTAGTGAGTTTTTGTGATTGGAAAATTTTGATTCTCATTTTGCTTGATAGCTGTCATTTTGAGCTATCATTTGCATTTTATCTCCAAGTATTTATGAAGATATGGAATTTTGAAGTTTCAATTTCTTTTGAGCAATAATTTATTCCAACAATATGTAATTTATTGTTGAAGCATTTATTTTGCATGAATTCATCAAGGGTTTCATGTCATGTCTTTTTGAAGATTTGTGTGTGAAAAAGACAAAAATATGAATTTTACCTAGGTCGCTTAGGGGTTTGTGTATAGTTTGCATACTCGTATTCGAAAAATATTTGAAAAACCCAAAAAAATTGACTTGACAAGACTCGATGAATATTCAGGAATATTCGACAACTTAAAAAATACTCATTTTTTTGTAAAAAACATAAATTTTATGCAAAATATAGCTGCAAAATGTATCAAATCAGTCTATAAAATGCTGGAGAAGTGTTTTCTATTAGATTTGAATACAAATATGATACAAAATTCCATCATCATGTGAATACAACAACTGGCTGATAAGTGCTATGAATTTATGATGATTGTCATTGAAAATTATCATCATAAATTTCATATCTATACAAGGTACACTATACAATAATTTAAATTTTCCTCTTCCCCATTCTAGTGAAATATTGGGGAGAGGGCCTATTGCCTCTACTAGTCCCCACACTTGGCAGCGTCTCCTCGCTCCTCCTAGAAGGCCATGACTCTGGCTCCAACTTGGTAGTAGATGGTGGTGGCTCCTCTACTGCATGTTCGAGATCACCTCCAAAGATGTCATCCAATCCAATATCTCCTGCTAGTGCTTCTCCCTCCATAGCTTGCCTCTCGAAAGAAACAATCTCAAAATCTGTGAACGCAGGGATTTTCTCTTCTTGCCTAGTCCACTCGTTGTATAGATCTATCTGATTCAAATCAATAAGCCCATGCGACGTGGCCTCCATTTTTTGGGTGTGAAGCCGAAGATTATATTACGCAAAAACCAAGTCGTTAAGGCGTTTTTTAGTCAACTTATTGCACTTCTTCGTGTGAATGGTCTCAAACAAATTCCAGTTGCGTTCACATCCAAAAGTGCTACAAGGTTGAGATAAAATTCTTTGGGCTAGCTTTTGAAAATGCGGGGTATTTCCTCCCCAATCCTCCCACCAAGAACCTATAAATAAGATAATCAAAAGTTTATAACTAATTAATAAAATCAAATTTGTGCCAATGGGGTTTGGGTGGATTGGTTAAGACGGACAATTGTGTCTGGATCCACCCAGCTTCAAATCCCGCTAGGCACGATCCTTTCGGGGTGGTTTACCGATGGTGGCGGGTGTTGCATCGCCGATAGGTTGCGGCGGTTTGGTGGTGGCGGGTGTTGCATCACTGATGCACGCGGCTTGTGGCTTCGGCTGGTGGTTCTTGACGGTGGTGGAATTTGCATCGTTGGCATTGGCATTGGCGGCGATTGGTGGCTCTAAAAACGGCGGTGGCGGAAAATTGCATCGTCGGTGTGGGCTCGGTGGCCGCGGTGGTTTGTGTTGATCTTAATTGTAATATCTTGTCTGAGGACATTGTTGTAGGGTGGGCCCCCACCAACCCTCTGGTTCATAAGCTCCGGTCAAAAGCGTTTAACAATAAAAAAAATCAAATTTGTAACTTGTAACACATATAAGTAACTTAGTAAACATTCTAATTTTTATTACTTGGTGATTGCGTGGTTCTCCCTCGGATAGCTAACGCTAAAGAAAAGAGCCTCCCCTATAATGCTTGTAATTCTGCAGCTCTAAAATAATGAGGTCCCTCATCTCAATCTCTAGAATCATCCTTTCAATACATGTTGAAAGGCCCTCCATAACCTTCCCATTCACGTCTATGAAGCCATCGGAGAAACAAAAATTGGGGAGGTAGTACCCCTGTTGTATGAATAGGTTTGTGGAATCGATTATTCCACCTTCGATCAATTATTTCCCAAAAGGGACCATATTTGACGATATCCCCTCTATAATAGTTTTGGCTAGCCTCTTTGGCCCTATCTATGTCCTCATAAATGTACCCCGTAGGATTTTGCTTCCCATCAACCAAACGCAAAACCCTCACCAACAACTATGACACCTACACACAAATTAAAATTTAAGGTTACAAATTTGCAAATAAAGTAAAAAAAGTAAATAACAATATATTTATAATTTAACAAATTAAAATGAAAGAATCTACTTAAAATATAAATCAAATTTTGAAATTACCTTGATGACCTCTCTTTGTAAAGATATCAATAAAAAGTATCTTTAGAGTCCTCTCTCCATCGACTTTATTTGAATATTGTGAGTCTAGCCATGCTTGAATCATAAACATTTGCTTTAATAATGACAACAAACTAGAAATACTTTGCAGCATCAAGAAGTTAGTTGCAAACCTTGTGACACCGGCTCGAACAAGTTTTTCCCCTTTGTGTGTTCTCTCATCAAACTAAGAACCCAAGGGTGATTATATATGTACTTGGTTATGTTTCTTGCATCTTCTATAACCGGCCTCACCCAATCAATTTTGCCTATGTCCTCCAAAAGAAGGTCAAGGCAATGAGCCACACAAGGAGTCCAAAAGAGTGATGGATGTCTCTCCTATACTAGTCTTCTAGCCGCCACATATTTTGTTGCATTGTCTGTGACAATTTGCACAACATTCTGTATACCCACCTCTAATACGACCTCCTCCAAAATAAGACTCAGATTCTTTGCATTTTTAACTATGTTCGAGGCATCAATTGACTTCGAAAACACCATCTCACCACTTGAAGTTGCTAAAAATTAATGAGGGTGCGGTTCCTTCCATCCGTCCACCTATCTGAAAGAATGGTACAACCGTATTTATGCCATTGTTTCTTTTGATCTTCTAGAATTGTAGTTGCATCTACAACTGCACCTTTGAGCAATTTCTCACTCAAGTCTTTTGGAGAGGGTGTCTTGTACCCTTTCATTTCAACTGTCAATGTTATCACCAAATACTCCTAGTACGAGCTCTTTGCCACATTGAAGGGAAGGTTGTAGTACCAGAAATTCACACATGCTTTATCTGCTTCCTTATGCATACCCTTGTTCCAGCCTGTACCTTGTAATGAAGGTTGTGCTCCATGTATGTTCATTGGTACAAAAAAACTATGTATACCTTTGCTCGAACTCGATGAAGCCTAGGGGAAAGAGAGGTTGGTTGATATAATGACACAACTGATCCATAATATGCATCCAAGAAGTTCTTCAAGGGCCAACAATAATCTTCAACCATTGAGATCCATGATGGATCCTACAACTAGGGCTCTTCAGCCTACCTTCCTCTCAAGGGAAGGAGTTATTCTAGAGATGGATACACAACATTCAATAAGGTGCAATATTGCGGCCAACTGTGAAGAATATAGGGCTCATCCAAATAAGATATGTGATGCTATTTCGCTTTCCGAATTCATAGGGATAAGTAAGGGAAGGTCAAGGTCGAAGACTAAACCTCATGCGCCATGGAGGGATCTTCAAAATGCTTTGGAGAAGGTGACACCCTCCACATTCGATGGCTCCGACAAAGGGACAACCAATGTATGGGTGAAGATGTTAGGGTTAAACCCTAGACCACAAGAACACGCCAAGGAGCCAAACCCAAAGGAGTTTCTCATGAACAAAGAAAAAGAAAAAACAGATTTGCAAGAGGATTTAGAGGGGAGTCCCATGAAGACCATGTTGAAGGGCATACACATGAGATTTTTTTTTTCGGTTGTTAATGATGATGTTCAACTTGCTAGAATTTTCCGAACATCAATCAAAAGAAAGCAAATTGATGGTGTTCTTGACTTTGGCGAGAACCATGATGATATTCCATACGTGCGTCCACAAAATATGGAAGGAGACAAGGCAAGAAGATCTTCACTTATGGAAGAAGAGAAGGAAAAGGAGGGTGAGGTCCTTGTGAGCAACCCAAGGTATGAGAATGTTGACCATAATTCCGATTTCTTGTTTACTCCTATGTCGCTTCCATATTTTTGTCATCATGGAAAATATTTTAAGAAGCGTGTTAGGTCCAAAAAGACAACTTGCAACTATGGGCATGTTGTTTCTTCTATTCAAGGCCAAGATTGTTTTGGCATGGGTGGTCTTCAAAGGATCAAGGTAAATGTCATCTCTTGCACTTGGAATGGAAGGAAAAATATGAGAATGCATATAAAGTTTGTTGTACATTCAAACCTCAATGTGAAGGATGAGTTGCTACAAAATGGCTTCATCATCCCTTGCAATAAGAGGATCCAACAATTCAAGCTCATCTTGGAAAAGTACATGGTAAGTATTGATTTCTATGTTGTTTGTATGGAGATACGGATTTGGTACTTGAGATACAATGGTTGCACTCCTTGAATGAATTTAACCAAAACTACCGATCTATGAAGTTAAGATTCAAGCTTGATGGCCAAGAGGTTGTGCTTCAAGGCATAACAAATAAAGCTCAAGCTGCTACAACAAAAAAACATGAAAATAATTTCCACAAAAAGGCAAGACATATGGGTAGCCCATGGTAAGAAAAACTCCCCACTTTCAGTTTTAGAACAACAGTTATATCATAGAAGTTTTCAGCTCTAAATCCATGCACATACTCTTAGATGAAGTCTTCCAATAAAAGTGGATGTTTGAATTCATGAATTTTGTATTTGGAAGTGAGATAGATATTATCTTGTTGTCCAAAGCATTGTAACCCAACTGGAAATTAGTGGTATGATTGTAAATAGTAGAAGACATGTTTTATGGGTTTTAAGACATGTTGTCATAAAGAATTGTATTGTTGTTCCTTTTTTTAGTTTGCCCAACATTGTACTTGCAGTTATATGAGTAGTCACAAACATACATTGGAGTAATCTTCAGTTTGTTGAAGCATTTTTAGTCACTATATGGTTGATTCCAACCCCTAGATCACTGTCATTATTGGGCTTTGTGAAGAATTTGAAATATGAAAGTTGTTATCATATATGTTTTGTCGTTGTCTGCATCAAAACCAACCACTTAACACTTTTTATGACAGTTACAAGGTGGAAGGATTTTTAACCTACCATCAACGAGGGATTGTTTTCCATTGTTTTAGAAGAGTTTCCAGCCACCACAATGTTGATTCTGAGCGAAAAATTGCAATGGCACAGCCACAACAATGTTGATTCTGAGCGAGAAATTGCAATGGAACAGCCACAACAATGCTTGGGGTAGCATGAATGGACCTTTGAGAGTCCATCATATAAAGGGGAATTTTGAGGAGAATGCAAGCAAAGGCAAAAAACTAGTTGACATATCTATGAGGCATGATGGAGAGGTTGTTGGAACCTTGGTGGAAGCTCTTGTTTTCCTTAATATGTTTGTTCCTTGTGCAGGTACATGCATAGAAAGGGGAAAACGACTGAGTTTGTTTTCAGCCCAAGCAAAGGATGAAGAATATGTTGCTGCAGTAAAATTGGAAGAGGTTGTTGAAGTTTTTCCACACTCGGAAGAGTTCCTAAGGTTGCTTTGGGCTCTTGTGATCTGGAGGACATTCTGGCGTTCAAAAGTTTCCTCAATATCCCTAAACCATGACCACAATGTAGAGCATTCTGAGACCTTTCTGATAATATGCCGAACTTCAGAAACGGAGTCCGGATGCAGAAGATATCACTGGTCAAAGAATGGTTTGAAAATGGGTCAAATGGGGTCAACTGGCGAATCTCGCGTTGACATGTGGCAAAAGTTTTTAAATGGGTAAAAGAGTTAAAAGTTGTGTTTTGAAAGCCACCGGTCTTCCACACACGAAAAATTGGTGGGCCCCGCTATTGGCTGGCTGGGGGCCCTCAGCCAGGTTTAGCACACTCTTTTAATGAAGGGGTGGTTTGGCCTTCGACTCATTATATTATTGCCTAGATATTGCTTCTATATGCCACATATTTCTATTCCTCTGCCAATGTGGAATTTTGTATTGCAGAGTTGAATTATTGAAATGTAGGGTTGATATTGTGCACTGCTTTACATTTGGAGTAGTTTGGCGAGCTATATTCTAGCTTGATGGGGTGGTCAACTCCCCACTGAGTTGATCGAGTTACATCCTCAATATTCGGGCTGGTTTCCTTATTAATCGATGAGCACCGTTTGGGCTTATCCATACACTGCAGCCGATTTACATAGTCCGGCATACAACTCAGTGGTTCCACTAATGACTCGGCCCATTTGGGTAGTCCAACTATGGACAACAAACTCAACATGGATATCCACGTATCCATATAACTCGGGGGCAGTTCAAATCTCGGTGGATCAACGTTACAACTCGGCGCTTATCTTGTTCACGGTACAATGACGCGACAGCCCACAACTCGGCCCCCGTGGGGAAGTCAAACAATACACAGCTAGCCGATTATTACTCAGCAGAGCAAAATGCAACAGGTGTGGCATAAGCCACGGAACCAAAGTCAGACGGCCTATACTTAAACACCGCGACACGCCCCTATACGACGGATGTGGGATATTTATCCCCAAGTCACAAAATGGTTGGCTATGGGAAAGGGGATAGAGGCTCGAACCCACGACTCGACGAGTATAAAGGAGGTGCCCAACCAACTCGCCAAACGGCTCGACGGGGAGAAAAATGAGCTCGGTGTTATTAAACAGTACTGTTGCAGGATAGTGGGAGAAGGCAGATTAGGAGTAGTTTGCAATTAACTATGGTTTCGAGGCACTTAGAGACCGAATTTTAACTTGGTGTAAAAAGCAAACTTGTTTAGAATTCCGAGAGGATTACAACCATGTCATCAGTTCTTCTTGATAAAATTTAAATTTCCATTTGTAGGTGTTTTTCTAGCACAGTTGCAGGCATATCACATTGTGAAGAAGCTATAGGGGCCACGAATGGACTTGAGAACATGATTCTGGAAAATTGCAGAGTTCTTCAAGTCTGATATCAGCCCATTTGCAGGTGACTGAGATCTATTTGTCATTATTAAAGGTACAATTGTAATTCATTGGATTTAGTTAAAGATTAGTGGAACCACTAATGACATTTCAAATGTCGCCTTTGCCATGAATATGGCCATCTTGTTAAAGATTTTTCGTTGCGGCCCAAGGACCAAATCAAGGAGACACATAACTTTGAGAAATTTGTAACACCTCCAAAAAGAAAGACCACAAAGGAGAAGAAACAAGCAAGGTTCAGAATAATAACACCAATAGATTTGCAGCCCTCCAAATGGATTAACCAGAGGAAGATATGGATGAAGTACAGAAACCCAAGTCCCAGAAACTCAAATGGGTCAGGACCACCATCCAGGTCAAAACAATAATTAGGTGCAGTTAGAGTCCAAAGCATTGGTGGTGCACCAAGGAAAAACAGGAGAATTAAGAAGTTATCAAAGGAAACATAAGCTGATTGAAGAGCAACGGAAGGAGGAAAATGAAAATGCCCAGAATAATATTTTATTATTATCACCTCCCCCTACAACAACCACACTTAATAATAATCCTTCCGGAATCCAACAAGAACAACAAAAGAAGCTAAAAATGGATTCTATTTGTGAGTAGGAAGGAAAAATAATCAAACTCGTATTCAGAAAGAAGGGCAACAACTAACATGCAATGGTAAAGTTGGGGATTTGACTTCTATCTTTGAACACATCCCACAATGAAGTTGCTTCCATGGAATATTCGGGGGCTAAAAGGAAGCCCTTAAAAAATAAATGAGATTAAGCGTCTTGTGCAAGAACATCACCCTCATATGTTATTCCTACAAGAAACCAAAGCATCCATAGAATTCATGATAGCGGTGGTCCCAAATATTCACAAAAAACTCTAGGTTGTCTCTTTGAGTTCACACGGAGCATCTGGAGATTTAGCATGTATCTGGGACCCGGTGCAAGTTCACTGTCTTGATAGTGGTGGAAACCATGGTGTTCTTTACATGATAGTTCGATATGTTCCTCAAAATCAGATTATTTTGATAATGAACATATATGCCCCTTTACAGGTGGAGGCAAAAACAGCCCTGTGGAAGATTATTCAAAATATTGTAGTAGCAAATTTTGGCATACCAGTCATTATAGGAGGAGATTTTAATATAGTCCTTTTCTCCCATGAGAAACAAGGGGGAAACACTATTTTGGATGCTTCTGCTGATAATATGGTCGACTCTATACAAACGATGCACTTGGTTGATATTCAAACTCAAAATGTATAAATGATCTTGTCCAATAAAAGAATTGGAGAAAGTTGTATAATGGAAAGATTGGATAGATTTCTGATATCTGAAGATTGGTTTGACTGTAACATCATACCTACAGCTAATGTTTTTGACAATTCAGGATCTGATCACTGGCTGGTGTTATTGGAACTGAGAAAATCACCACCATTCAGAGCCCCTTTTAAATTCCAATTGATGTGGCTGCATGATGAACATCTTCCTCCTTTAATTGAGAAATGGTGGAGGGAAGGTCAACTACACCATGGCACTAAAATGTTTTGTTTCGTTAATAAATTGCAGCACCTCATGAATCAATTTAAGAAATGGAATATTTCAGAATTTGAAAATGTTCATGCGAGAAAACGAGACGTCTTGCAAGCCTTACAAGAGGTATCACAACAAATAAGACTACAAGGATACTCAAAGGAACTGCAAAATAAGGAAATTCTTCTTAAGCAGACATTTAACAGAATGGGAATTAAGGGAGGAAATATTCTGGAAACAAAAAGCCAGACTTAAATGGCTGAAAGAGTGAGATAAAAATACCTCTTTTTTCCATAAATCTCTTCTAGCTCACCGTTTCAACAATCATATTGCTTACCTAGACAAAGAGGATGGAAGTCAGGCAAATACTCATGAAGAAATCCAACAGGTTTCCATACTATACTTTTCAAAATTGTTTAAGGCATCTAATTTAGACAGGAATGCTCAACAACTTGCTTAACTTTATTCCTTCTATGGTTAGTGAGGCAGACATATGTCACTCTTGCAACCGATTTCAGAAACAGAACTTCAAACAGTTGTGTGGGCCATGAAAAAAAGTGAAGACTCTAGGCGTTTGAATTCTATCAAGAATTCTAGGATATTATTAGAAAGGATTTGCTTGAAGTTGTGGAAGAATGCAGACAAGAAAAGATAGTCCTTAGATCCATCAATTACACATACATTGCTTTAATTCCTAAAAAACACGAAGCTTCCATTATTACTGAGTACCGTCCCATCGCTATATGCAATGTGTTGTACAAAATTATTACTAAAGTAATAACAAAGCAATTGAAAGCCATAATTGACAAAGTAACATCTCCAGACCAAGGCGGATTTGTTCCCCAAAGACAAATCTATGACGACATTGTGCTGGCTCAAGAAGCTCTTCACTCTATGGACGTTCAGAAGAAGCCCACCATGTTTGTCAGGCTTGATTTATCCAAAGCATATTAAAGGGTAAGTTGGACCTTTCTTTCTGACATCCTTCTCCACTTTGGGTTCTCCCCTCTATGGGTACAGTGAATACAAGCCTATATTTCATCAGTCTCTTATTCTATTATTGTCAATGGTAATCCTACAAAGAGATTTTTCTGCATCAAGAGGTATAAGGTAGGGAGATCCTTTATCTCCCATCTTGTTTATCATAGTTGCAAAGTCTTTTGGAAGACTTTTTACCAGGACAAGAACCCAACGAAAGCTACAAGGTATAAAATTGGTTACACAGGTGGACCCACTATCTCACTTACAGTTTTTGGATGATTCATCCATAATGGGGGCTCCATCTATGAAGAAAGCTACTCAAATCCATAAAAATTTGGAACTTTTTTCAAACGCAAGTGGTCAGGATATTAATAGACTTAAGTCAAAAATAATTTTCTTCCATTGCTTGCCACGGCTAGAATAGGATATACTGACGAAACTTGGATTCCACAAGGCTACATTACCTTCAAAATATTTGGGTATTCCTTTGGGCCCTAAAAGACTCACTGACTGGTGCTAGCTACCAGCTAAGATCCAACAGAAATTTAGCAAGTGGACTAATAGATGGCTATCATTAGGAAGAAGAATAACATTAATCAAAGTTGTCTTGCAAGCTATTCCTGTATATTTTTCTGCTCTCTTGAATATTCCAGCATCTGTCCTGCACCATTTAGATTCTATTAGTCAAAAATTCTTGTGGTCAGGTACCCAACAGGCTCGGAAATGGCACCTTGTGAAGTGGACAACTTTATGTCTGCCAAAGAAAGAGGGAGGATTGGGGTTCAGAGCTAGCATTCCGAATAATAAAGCCCTGACAACAAAACTATATTGGAGACTTCTGCAAAATCCATATCAGTTATGGAGTATTAATATAAGAGGAAAATATACACATGGAATGAGACCCCATGACATAGTCTAACACTCATTACCTTCCCGTGGATCTCCCATTCTTTCAGTTCTCAGAATTGGGTAAGGAAAAATCAAGCAACAGATGTTTTAGAAAATTGGAAATGGAGAGCAGGCAAACTTCTGGACAAATTCGTGGGATGGGCATCCTCCTTTGATCAAACAGTACCCACACCTTACAAATATTATGGACATCCTCCACGGATGTAATATCCCACTCACGGGATCAATGGGAAATGGCAACCAGCAAGTAGAATCGACACCTAAGATGATCAAGCCCAGCCAACAGTATTGGTGCAAACAATGAATAAACCCAGCTGATTTGAAAATTCTGTGATCTAGTCTCAACTTGATCAATACTCAGCCCACTGTAATCAGCCTTCAAGATCTGCTTTTATCATTAAGAAATCAGTGACAAGCTATTCCTTGTTGGCTCAATAAACCCAAGGAAAGGGGTTTAATGGCCTCAAACAAATAGCTCAAATAGACAACTTCCAGCAGAGGCTATCATACTCACGAATTACATAAAGTATGCTGCAAGAATCAGGTTTAATCTTCACCTATAAATCGTTGTAAAAAGGGCTTAAAATCATACTCAAATATAATCTATTTATTGCTGCCACAAAGACTTCAAATACCAACAAATCATGCACTAGACTCAGTCGAAAAATCCATTTAGAAAAATAGCAGCAGAGTATAGGATAAATTCGCTGCTCAAAATGCATATAGGAAGAGCATGTAAAATCAGATTTGACACTCCTAGTGCAAGTCACTGCAACAGAGACTTAGTACATCCAAACACCAATCATCCAGATCCAAATAGCCTCCTAAGCAGATCCCTAAAATAATATTTATGCAAATCGATATGAGGGAGGGATAGGATTTGCACTTAAAACCCAGATTTAATCCTTTCATACAAGTCACTGAAATTTCTCTAAATACATATATAAAATCTGATCCAAACTTCAGATATAGATTCACTACAAATCAAACAAACGAGCGTGGAGAGAACTTAAAAATTATACCAAACACCCTTAGCCTAGATCACTGTAAATTAAGACTCCAAAATACCATTAAATGATTCAATATCTAGATCGAATAAATCAGCCACAAGAAGGTATTCAATCAAGCAGAAATCGCGGCCAAATGAGGGTTAAATCATGCATAAAACTCAGATTACTTCTCTTATACACTTCGCTGACCACTTATGTCTTTAAACATGCAACCAAAATACTTTTATTAGGTTCCCAATGAAGTTGCTGGGTCAAGGAAGAGACAGCAGATTTATATGGATAAAAATCGCAGCCAGTAAATATATTTTGCACATAAATTTACCCTTAAGATCAGACCCCAAACAAAGTATGCAATCCGCTAGGGTTTGGAGTGCAAAAACACCTCAAAACAGCTCACCAAAGCACAAGAAGAAGTCACTAGGGCAAGAAGAATTCGCCACAAGGAAATCAACTTGCAATGGCATCAACAAATCCTTCAAATTGATATTTCAAACCAGCTACAATGAATTACAAAGACCTTCAACAATGAGAGCAAGAACATCAAGTTTGGGCATGCATCCCTTCTCCAAGCATGGAGCCAAATTCGATAATCAACATAGCATGTCTTACAGTGGACTAACACCCTCCTTTTATAGACAAAAGAGGTGTAAAATTTGAAATTCCCTTTTGGAAGGAAAACATAAATTCTAATTAAATATTGTTTGAACTATGTGCACTTTATTATTTTTAATTAAATAATAAATATACTAGCCTAAGTGCACATTAACTAACTTAAGGGCCCACCAAGGGGTTACAACATAGATAATAGACATCTTGGAATAAATTCCCAGCTCCATTCTCAAGCCCATTGGGTTGAGAGTCTTCGATTCTTCAATGCGGAAAATGTCCCGAGAAGGGGACATTACAATGGACAAGGAAAAATTAAGGCATTACATCCGACTTGTTCACTCAAGGAATGAGTGGATCCCTCCTTCCTTGTGGTAGATTAACTTGAACTTGACTCAGGCGCAAGAGCAATTCTTCCAATCTCTTTTCCAAAACTGGATCCTTTCTACGATTTCGACACCAGATACTTTGGGATGGGGAACTGAGCTGGATCAACATTACTCAATTGTTGAGGGATATAGCGTATTAGTGGCCCCTCATCCACATCCTTGAAAATATATCTTTGTGGACCTTTGGCAACCTGTTCCATGGCCTAAGGTTAGATTCTTTGTTTGGCTTCTTATATATCATAGAGTTCTCACAGGGGGCAACTTGATGAAAAGGGGCATGGTTGGACCCTTTCGGTGTCCTTTATGCAGAAATGCAAAAGAGACCCTTACTCATATATTCTTTCAATGCCCCTTCACCTTGGCCCTATGGTGTACACTAGTTGATTTGCTTTCCGTAACATGGCAATCACATGTGAATATAGTGGACCCTATTAGAGGATGGAAACATTCAGCTAGAGATACTCAAAACTTTGCTAAAGGCATATGGTTAGCTACTTCTCTTTTGCTGTGGAATGTTTGGAAGGAAAGAAACAGACACATTTCCAAGTTAGAAAGCCGAAATAGCTGGTATATTTTGGATGTGACTAAAAGTAATATTGCAGAAAATATCATACACAATCTAAAATTACCATCCGTGGAAGGCTTTATTAGAAAAACTTAACTTGGGTAACAGGCAAGTGCAAATAAAGCAAGCAACCAAACAGCGGGTACCTCCTCTTCGAATATGGCATCCTCCTCCATTCAGAGTAATCAAATTAAACACTGATGGGGCTGCTAGGGGTAATCCGGGACCAGCCAATATGGGAGGAGTAGCTCATGACTCCTTAGGATGTCCTCTTTTCTTTTTTGCATATCAATTAGGACACTACACAAACAATGTGTGGCTGAAATTAGGGTTGTCCATCATGCTCTCCTCGAAGCCACTAAATTGGGATGTCCTAGTATCTTTGTAGAATCGGACTCCAAGGTTATTATTACACTTCTTCAAGCTCCGGATCATCATCCGTCCAATAATTGGCTTACTGCCAAAATTCAGGGTCAGATAAAACACATTGCTAGACAGTTTCAAACAATCAAATACTCTCATGTTCCTAGGGAGCAGAACAAGATAGCTGATGGATTGGCCAACTGGGCATTAGACCATTCTAATCTGCTAAATTTTGGTCCTATACCCTTGATGTGGCCTCAGGAGAAACGGAAACAAATTGAGCGGATCCTCTCTCTCAAATCACATGATGGATAAAGCACAGATATGTTATCTCTTCTCTATTATTTCTACTTGGGAATCAAAAGATATCTCGTCTAGTATGAGTATAATTGCTTGGCATTGTAATTTGTTCTTCATAAGTTGATCAATAAATATGATGGTTTTTTTTTTAAATTTGAAGAATTAAATTCGTAAAATTGATCTAAAATTTTACGATCCATGAAAATGATTAAAAAGTGAAAATTAAAACTTACATTTTCGGATCATCCTGTTAATTGCAAAAGGGAACAAGGAGTGAAGAAAACGGAGCTTGCATTTGTTTAAGGGCACACAAATTTGGGGAGGGAGGGCTATAATGTCCCCTTTTTAAAATTAAAAATAATTAGTAATATTTTAAGTTGGGTCGACCAATTCTTCGCTTTGGGACAACTTAATAATATTATTATTAAAATAAAAGGCATTTTTAAATACGAAAGTAGGGAGAAGACCCCTTAACCTATTTTCACTATTTTTTGGTCGGCTAAAAGGGATAGGAGGCAATATTAATAATTCAAATTTAAGTGCATAGTAATTTTTATTATAAGCACTTAATTAAATTATTATTAAAAAAAGTGATAATTGGGAGAATAAGTTAGCCAAAAAGTAGCTTTATGTCGGAAATTTTTGTTATAAAGGGGGCTCTCTAAATTAAGTATTGTCAATGATAAATTAGAATTGAAAGGAGGAAAACGTATAAAAAGGAATTGGAGAGAGTCATTTGATCATGAGGTGAATTTGACACTTCTCTTTTGGAAATTGGAGCATTGAGCTTTCATTTTCAGCTTTTGAAGACGAAAACCCTCATTGGATCCTATTGGGGACGAAAACCTTCAATAGTCTCAACACTTGGGGATGAAAATTGAAAACCCTCATTTCTTTCATTGGTGGCTTCATCCAGGAGTCACAAGTGAACTTTAAATTCAGAATTTTAGAACGGAAAGCATTTCCATCCATGTTAGAGCACAAATTCCAGCTAGGGCACACTTTTTCAAGGCTGCCACATTCATTTCCAACTTGATCTACCCATTTAGAGATTTTGGTATCACTTTTTAGTGGGTTTCTATGGTTAAAAAAATTCGATTCTAATTTTGTTTGATAACTGCCATTTTTGCAGTCATTTTGAGTTATCATTTGCATGTTATCTCCAAGTATTTATGAAGATATGGAATTTTGAAGTTTCAACTATTTTGGAGCAATAATTAATTCCAACAGTCTGTAATTTATTGTTGAAGCATTTATTTTGCATGAATTCATCAAGGGATTCATGTTGATGTATTTTTGAAGATTTGTGTGTCAGAAAGGCAAAAATATGAATTTTACCTAGGCTGCTTAGAGTTTTGTGGAGCTAAAACAGGTCGCTGCCCTAATTCTTGCAAAAAATCATATTGTTTTCATAAAAATTAAGTTTTCTACATGTGTTTGTCATCATTTCCAGCAGTGGTCCATTAGGGTTTTGGGGAAAATCCAAGTTCCTCAAATTTGAGCCCGAAAGAGACATTACACCTTGTAGCACTTTTGGATGTGAGCGCAATTGGAATTTGTTTGAAGCCATTCACACAAAGAAGCACAACAAGTTGACTCAAAAATGCCTCAATGACTTGGTTTTTGTGCAATACAATTTTCGGCTTCGCACTAGAAAGGTGGAGGCCATATCGCAAGAGCTTATTGATTTGGATGAGATTGATCCATACAACAAGTGGATTGGGCAAGAAGAGAAAATCCTTGCATTCATAGAGGATGAGATTGGTGCTTTCGAGAGGGAAGCTATGGAGGGAAAAACACAAGTAGGAGATACTGGATTGGGTGACATCTTTGGAGGTGATGTCGATGCAGCAAAGGAGCCACCGCCATCTACTACCAAGTTGGAGCCACAGTTGCAGCCTTCTAGGAGGAGCGAGGAATTGTAACTGAGTGTGGGTGTAATGTCCCCTTTTTGGGACATTAATTAATTAAAAATATGGGGGAGACCTTTCATCCACTCTTCCCATGGATTGAAGGATAAATATTGGGAAAAATGTCATTACTCCTTTATTTTAAAATTAAATAATTAATTCTCCTCTTATGTTTTATTTTTAAATATTAAAAAAGAGAATTAATATTCTTTTTGGAGTTTGACTTTTCATGAAAAGAGACCCATATTAAAAAGTGACCCTTCTACATGAGAAAATGCGTCAAAGGAGGGAAACTTGGAGATTTCAAATGCTAAAGCTATATAAGGAGAAATGGCAACCCCTTGGAGATTTTGTTTAAAAATATCTTCATGCTTGAAGAGGGATGTATGCCCATGTGATCACATTATAAAGGTGTTCTTCAATACCACTATTATTGTGGAGAGTTTGAGACCGTCTAAGCTTTCATTGAGTGAATGTTACTTGATATATTCATTCCGTGATTGGTGCATTTATTTGAGAAGGAAATCTGCATGTTTTTGATGATCTTTGGGGAGTTTAAGAGAGTTTTATGATCTGCTATTAATGTTGCATTTATTCCAGCCATAGCGACTTGCAAGGGTGGTTGTTTTGGCATGTTTGGGTGTCTTTTGAAGTAGCTATACAATCTGATCTATATTGGCATATTGTGGCCCCATTTTAAGTGATATTGGAAGGGTTTAATAGTGTTTATGAGCTGTTGGTTATTGCTGCATTTATTCCAGATATGGCGACTTGATGGGGGTCATATTTGGCATGTTTTAAGGGTGAATAAGTTATATTTATAATCTGATCTATATTGGCTTATTTTTTTGAGTTTGGGCAGCTATTTGGGTGTATTGGAGGGTTGTAAAGTGTTGGAAATTATTTATGCAATTTATTCTAACCCTAGCGACTGGTTTTCAGATTTTGGGGGCTGTTTTGAGGTGGTTTCGGTGATCTAAAAATTCAGAACAATAGTTCATTGGAAAGACCTTGGTTTCTAGATAATTGTACATTTTATTTGGTGGCACAATGTGGAATATTGAGTAAGATATTAATTTTCGAAGTTTCAATTGTTCTAGTGCATTTTTAATTAATTAACTGCTGCAATAAATTTCAGATTTGGAAAATATTAATTTCCTAACTAGTTTCTCCTATCTAACCCACTATTTTTGGCCTACTCCAACCCCATTTGGGTTTTATTAGTGCTGACATTGGGTTATTTGAGGTCGAGCTAAGGGGATTTAATCCTTCTAGAATCAATTTGGTTAATTAATTTGCAGATTTAAATAATATCCCAAAAGGGGATATTACAGTGGGGACTAGTAGAGGCAATACACCCTCTCCTCAAAATTTCTCTAGAACGGGGAAAAGGAAAATGCAAATTATTGTAAATTGTAACTTGCATACTTATGCAATATGATGGTAATTTTCAATGAAAATCTTCATAAATTCATAACACTTATCAGTTGGTTGATGTATTTGTATGATGATGCAATTTTGTACGTTATTTGTATTCAAATCTAATAGAAAACACTTCCCCAATATTTTACAAACTCATTTGATACATTTATAGCTATATTTTGAATAAAATTTATGTTTTGTAAAGAATTTTGTGTATTTTTTAAGTTGCTGAATATTCGCCGAGTCTTGCTGAGTTTTGCCGAGTCAAATTTTTTTGGGTCTGCCAAATTTTTGCAGAATACGAGTATGCAAACTATGTCCCCAAGCATCATAGGGGCACCTAAACATCCCAAAAATAAACAAAAAACAGAAATGTCACTCGTGTAGCTGAAACATCTCAGTTGCTACAACTTTTCATTTTCATTTTCAGTTGCTAGAAGTTTTTATCTACAGCTTTAATATTAGTCATTTTACTGATCAACAAAGTAAGGAATATTTCCTTTAGAGTGTTACAAAAATTGTGATCAGCAATTAATTGGCATGCATCTCAAACTATTAACAAGAAAACTGGCAAATAATTTGGAAATTCGGACAATTTTCAAAATCTTAAAATAAAATTTTGGTAACACAGTGAGAAACTGACTGTGCACAGTTAACAGAGAGCATCTGGCCAGTGTACTCTTCTATTTTTTGAAAATCTTACACGTCACTCCAATAACAAAGAAAGTAAATGGCTTACAGGTATCCTGGTTATCTCTAGTGATATTTCAAAGAGGAAATGATAAAGAATTCTACATGCTTATGTGCAACAACCAACTTAACACTATTAAGCCCAGTATACTTTCAATAACCAGCATCAAAATGAACATTTTTTTACCCCGCATTAAGAATATGAATGTCTTCCATCAAACTATTCTAATGGTCTTACATGGCAGAGCAATATGCTTACTTGTCACAAAGTTGAAAATGCTTGCACTGCTTGCAAATCCAGCGCTTGCCAGACACAATAAAGAAACAACAATGTGTACATGCATGCTGCAAGTGAAGCATAATGAAGTCTTTTCTTGACCGGTGGATGCAATCCCCAAGCTGAAAATGTATGACACAAATAGCCGTTATAAGCAGAAAATCAGATATCATATCTTTGTGAGTACACTAAAATGGAAGGGAAGATTCTCAATTAAACAAACCGTTACATCAAAACTAGAAGTAAAAACCAAACGAAGAGAATTTTACCTTCTTCATTAGGAGAAGATCCTTGGAGGAACTGCTGGCGAATTCTGCTTGAGGAGCAGCTCTTGAAGACCTCTTTGCAATAGAACATTTGGTCTTCTGATGCTTCTGTTGATCTTGTTCCTCTTGCTCAAGTTGGGGTATTATTACATTCACAGATTCATCAGAAAAATAGTCCCCATCAAAGAATGGCAAGCGAGCTGCAGTCACCTTAGCCTTTCGTTCCCCAGCAGAAGCCAAAAAGTAAGCATACATATTCGTTTCATATACCACGATTTCCTCCTCAAAGGCTTTGCGCACCATTGTAAGATACCTAACCCATCCATTTCCACAAAATAAATATTTTACATCAGCTTTGCACCAAAAATATACAAAAAAATATTGTAATGTCTTATCGTAGAACTGAAAATCAAATTCACATAATGTATTGGCTGAGTTTCATCTTGTATCAGACGGTATCAATAGAATGCACAGAGATAAAAACAGTACAGCCTTGCGCCACTTCGAAAAGATTCAACCATTTATCCTCATAGTCATGCAGCATCATAGAACATCTCTAAAAACTAATTTATCCTCTAAAAATATAACATCTGTTATCTACACTTGAGGCTTCCTGTGTTCGGATATCGACAATATATTGTTGTAAAATCAAGAGAATTATTACTTACCATTCACGAAGTTTGAAAGGTTGTGGTGTCTTCTGTATTTCAGGGTGACAATTGAGAATATAATCATCCCCTTTTGCCGGAGGAGAGGACCATATATAACAACTAGCAAAACCCCGTCTCTTAGAATACTCCAAATATCCAATCTGTTCAACAATGATCATTCAGGAATCCTCACCACAGAAAGCTACACAGAAAATGCAACCACAACTATCGCAGTTGTTAAGGTCCTTATCTACACCTTTTCTTTGTCTCCAAAACAATTCTGTCTTCAAAATGATGACATGGATAAAAAAGAAAACGAAAATGTATATGTAAATATTACATTATTTAAATATTCACAAGCATCCCTTAGATGATTTGGTCTCAGCAGGCATATGTATTCCTTATCTATTGTCGCCTCTGACACACTTAAACAGGTTGGCCTTATGAGCTTTCAAATAAGCTGTTTTTGTTCCTAGGTTAAGTCAGACATACCAAAATTTCGTGGAATACGAATGTACGAAGAGCTTCACCAGTCGTAGCTTTCATGTCGGGCCTAAAATACTTCACAGAATCCAGGTACGAGAGATAAATGCGCCGTTGATTTGGATGGGCGCATTCTGATCCATATTCTTGGACAAACATACAAAAGAGGCATATCTCTACAGCTTCAATTGTTTGAAATAAGAGAACCACCTATGACCACATGCCGTGGTATATGACATATTATGAGATTATTTTACTCCATCAAAACTAAAAATCATTTGTCCCAAAAAATAAAGGAAAGGAAAATAGAAATGAACAAACATTGCATATGTTGCACCTTTGATTTGTATGGGAATCTAGAGGGAAAATCTTCGAGTTGTAAAAATTCTGGGAATTGCTGTTTTACTTCTAATATTTTATTGACTGATGATACTACTCTCACAACAAGGTCCTCTGCTCCTGGTACCTGAAAAAGGCCAATATTATGTTTGTAATTACATAATGAAAGCTACTTAAAGATTGGTAGGTGCAATCCAAGATTCATTTGCAGATTTAAAAATTCAGTTCAGAAAAGTATTTACAACATCTGTCACAAGCAGCACAGTTTTTTGTACCTCTGATTCTCTTATTAGTGAATAAAAAGGTACAAAGAGCAACTCACACCATTTTTTCATGCCATTCTAAAGTGAAAAATATTTAAGTTGTATAATTTAAAAAACTATAGAGACAGCACACAACATGATTAATGCAAAAGAAAATACGACTCCTGAAGTTAATCCAACAAGCGTAATCACTAGCCTGAAACTTCATCCAAGTTGGAAGGTGAATGTCATGAAAGTAAGCAATGATGAGACAATAATAACTTCCAGAAAGAATTTCTTTTACATAGTACAATTCAATATTATTTTTCACATCAGCTGAAACTCGTGTAACAATCAAAGTAAATAGCAAAGTTAATTTTTACCTCCTCAAAGCTCTTGCCCATGGCTTTTGCTCTTTCTTGTCTCTCATGCTTTAGCCGTCTACAAAGCCTTCGCTCAATGTGGTCGCTTAGACATGTTTTTGGTAAATCCTTTGCACCAAGAACAGCACTCTGTGGTAATGGTTTTCGCAAACCACTTTTTATCTGCTCAGTATAACAGTTTGGGCATGTATACTCTGTCGGGCCCTCTTGATTCCTTTTTCCATTAAATAGCGCACATATATTATGTTGCCACTTCTTACAATTATCACATTGCACACACTGCAAAGTATAATGTAGAAAAGCTAAGCAAAACTTATATTGAGATAATCCCATTTTAAAAATATGAAAAAGCATTAATGCTCACCACTTCCTCTGCTCCAACTTCTTGATTTTTTTCTTTCAAAAGCTTCGACTTGGTATATGCATTTCCATCTATTGTGACTGTATCACTTTGAATCTTTTTTAAGCATAATATGCAAATGCAATGTCTTGTAGTACCAGCATCTACAAAGAAAGCTGGTGCATTTTGCTTGATACGGGACCAACATTGTGAGCAATAAATAGGTGTTGGATCAAATGTAAGTTCCCTTACTTCACATAATGAACATATATAATCGCTCATTTCACACTTCAAGGCCTGATGGTTTTCAGCCTTAGCTTTTCTCTGTCATACAAAACATTTCATGAACAACAACAGACTCAGAAAACACTAAAAGGATATTTACAACAACTATATCTGAAGGAGAAAATGAAGCCCTGCTACATGTGAAGATTTTGTTGTAAAACTAGTTTGCATGTATCCTTTTAATTCACTACAAAACAAACTTTAAAAAACCAATGAAGCATTCTCTGGTCTCACTAAATAACAATTTTTTGCACATTTAGAATTATTATCTGTTGTAGAATGTAATTATCATGCATGTGGCTGAAATTATGGCTGTCCAGCGTGCTCTCCTGGAGGCAACTAAACTGGAATGTCCTAGTATCATAGTAGAATCGTATTCCAAGATTATTATTAACCTACTACAAGCCCCTGAGCAACATCCGTCTAATAATTGGCTTATTGCCAGAATTCAGGATCATATTAAACTCATTGCCAGCCAGTTCCAAACAATCATATACTCTCATGTGCCTAGGGAACAGAATAAGATGGCTGATGCCTTGGCCAATTGGGCTCTAGATCATTCTAATCTGATACACTTTGGTCCTCTACCCCTGACCTGGCCCCAGGAGAAACTGCAACAGATAGAGCGGATCCTCTCTTTGAAATCGCATGATGGATAAACCACAGATATGCTATCTCTTTTCTTTCATGTGTACTTGGAAATCAAAAGATATCTCCTCCAGTATGAGTATAATAGCTTGGCATTGTAATTTGTACTTTATGTTTAGATTTTTATTAATATAAATTTGGTGGTTGTTGTTTAAAAAAAAAAAGAATGTAATTATCATGCAATGAAACACTGCAAGAGAGAAAATTAAATATGAATGAAATCCCTTTTTCTTCTGTTAAAATTTTAGTTGGCAATAAAATAAAGTTTCATCTATTATTCATCCAAATGAATATACTTACCGTGTAGTAGGCATTGAACATCAAATCAAACTAGTTTGAGATAATTAATTGCTGCAATTTCAATAAACTTCCAAAAATAACATATGGGGATTCTATAAAATTAACCTAACAAGATTGATCATTTCTGCATTTGCAAAACATCAAAAATCGTGGAGCAGGAGCTGGCAGTGAATTGGAGCTTAAAGGGATAAATTGGAAGAATTTGGCTGATGATGACACCACACAGTGGAGAAACAATGTGTTTGCTAAATTTACTGTGATCAATGAGACCACCACCGTCATCTCCATTGGCACAAACAATTTTTTGGGTGATAAAATTGAAAGCTGCCATGCTCTTACAGTGAAGACCTTTGATAAATTGAAAATTTTGATGGGGGAATCGAGTAAAGGGCGTTTACTTGCTGGTGAAAAGACTGTGAGTGAGACACTTTGTGAGGAAATGCTTCAAAACCAAGCCTTCTCTTCTTTGAGAGGGTCTTTGCTAGTATCACTAACAAATGTGTCATCTCATTTCACTCTCCCCAGCTCTTACTGTTGTCAGTGTAGAGTTTCCTAAATTTTCCAATCTAGGCAGAATGCAGGCTTGGGTTATGTAATGCTTATTTTAATAATATGATAAGCCCAATGATGAATTCTGCTTTGTGCAAAGCTTTTACCTCCACTTAGGGATTCTTCGATTCTCCTCTCTTTTGGTTGTTGATATGCCCTCTTAAGAGAGTCATTAGTGCCCCCACCACTTATTTTTGGGGCATCCACAATGCCACTGCTTGCGACCCTTCTTTTGGGTTCTGGGGTTAAAGGCTAGTTTCCTACAATTTAGCCTATCTTTCAGGTATCCTATATAGTTTTATCCTGGAAACTCTTCTAATCTCCGGACAATATTCATATTTACACTTTTACTGTCACTGTCGCTTAATCTACTAGCCTTCATTGCTTCCTACAACTACCTACATCAAAATTACCAAATCTACTACAATGATCATTGGAGATTTTCTCCTTGTATTTGCATGAGTCTCACACTATACCATCACATTTTCATCAACATTCCACCTTGCTCACTAGTAGGATATGATCGAAGAGTCGCACTGATCATTTGCTTCAAATCACCAACATTTTCATTGCTCAATACTGTCAGACAACCGAAGATTCTTAAAAATTGGTTGAGAGCCTTTGCACACGCCTCGATAGACCTGAGAGCTCCTTACATCATTAAGGTGAAATATATTGCTATCTTTGCATATCGAGGGGTTCTGATTCATGTCTTGTCTATGGCATGTCAGATTTGAAGAATGATAACATTTTTGCATAGCATTCATATTGTTTCAAGCGGGAGTCAGGGAGTCAGAAATAGTGCATTTGCCAATCCTTCTTCTAATCATAATATTGAAAATATAAATACTAGTTAGATCTTGTGGTTGAATTAAGATTAGCATTATTTTGTTATATTCCATGCTTTACTTTCTTTTAACATTGCAAAGAGTATAGAAAACTATATTTTATTGTTGGTTGGACCTACATCATCCCAAACCCTAGGTCTACACCTTTTGTTGCATTTCCAGCCACATCTTAGATATCCAATCTATTGTGGTGCACCCCATCAGGATGGTACTTAATCACTATAGGTTATCGAAAACCCTTAACTATCATTTGTGTACTTTTACCCATTTTTTACAGTTGTCCACATTTTCACATCCATATCTTTGGCATGGCAAGACACTACAAAAACTTTATTTTCAAGCTAGGTTCGCCGTTGTCAAATTTTTCTCCAAACCATGGTATTTAATCGCTATAGGCTATGTGAAAACCCTTAGTTGTTTGTTTGTATCTTTTATCTCATCATGCTAAGTTTTCTAACATTGTCCGCATTTTTGCATCCATGTCTTTGGCATTCCTAGTGTTATCATGCTAAATGTTTGGCATGCAAAATTTAAAATTTTGGTCATGACAACCAAGCCCACCACTTGAAACCCCCTTTCCTGGTCATTGTGAAACCTTCCTCCAGTCAGCCCATCAACTCATACAACCCCTTTAAGTCCATGTCATCCTCATTATGGTTGAGAGGAATGTGCTAACATGGATTTCAAGCGTGTTTCATGTGTAAGGAGGTAGATCCAAGTGAATTTCATGAAGCTATTGAGCTCTAAGGTGGAAAAGTCCGGAAGCACTAAAATGGTTATTTTTAGCCATATTACAGCAAGAGAACATCCTCCAGAAGCTATCTGCAAGGATTCAACTCATCTAGAGGTTGTGCAAGGGAGAAATGAAGAGAGGGGGCAATGAAGAGATCTATGACAGTTTCAAGGAAAGATGTGGAGGCATGTGGCGTTAGGATTCATTTGAGCAAGACTGGGTCACTACGGGTGCATGGAAAGTAAGCTTCAACGAAGAAAGTGATCTTGTTATGAAGGTTATGGGAGTTCCGAGAGGAGTTAGGAGCTAAACAGATAGTCAACGAAAAGCTCTCAGAATCCTCTACATGCTAAATACATCAGTTTTGATCCTAAGCCTCACTACTGTCTGTAGTAGTCCGGGTCACTATTGTTGCTTCTTTGTGCCAAGAGGGTGACTTGGCCTAAAACTCAGAATGCAAGCAAAATCAAATTCTGAAAATGGCGGGGATGGATTTAGTGAGTGTTTTGGAGTCAAAATCGTATAAGGTTTGACCGTGGAACTCCAAGTTTTGCTCTCAGGGCGGAAAAGACATTCCCATGTTCTAATTTCGCATTAACATGAAGTGAGTGGCACACTTTTTGTCTTCAGTTGTCTGTTGTCCCTTGGTGCAAGGGGACGGTGGGGACACAAAAGTGTGCCCCCTTGTGGAAGAATAGATTTAGTCACTTAAGTAACATCTCGGGCTGTTAAAACAACTTGCAAACTTGTTTTAGACTGTAATATCCCCTTTTAAATCTGAATCACATAAAACAATAGAGGGTTGGAAATGACATCGAAATTTGCCTTCAATGATGCCAAAAGGTTCCCAGTCACCTACAGTCCGTACAACAGTGAAATGCCCTTCCAAAAGGGGTCATACCACTCTCTTATGGGGTCGTTTTTGGCCTAAAAGTGCCCCAGAACTGTTCCAGCTACAAACTTACTTGAAGAATAACCACGGTTTGGCCGATTCAAACCCCACAAACTTCACAAATTCAGATCTGTATTGAAGCCCAGCTGAGATAGAGTGAAAACAGCTCCACAAACGTGCCTTAGATCTGAATTATAACCTTCCAATAACTACAAATTCTGAAGTGTAGCACAATAGTGAACCCGGGTGGATTCACCTCACAAAGTTGAGGAGTTTTCATTCCCCAACCTTCACAACCTTGGAGGTTTTCATCCCCAAAGCTCCTTCTACTTAAGGGTTTTCGTCATTAGAAGATTTGATGCAAGAAAAATAGCTTAACATGCAATGAGAGAAAATAGATTGGCAAAAAGATCCTCCCCATGGCTCCCCGCACTTCTATTTATCTTTTTTCCTCTCACAAAACCCAAGGGAAAGGCATCCCAATATGGTTCGCTCCCTTCCTTTCGGCCTTATGTTTGCACTTTAACCTCTAGGAGGAGTTTGCCCCATTATGACAACACTTAATGTTTAATCTTTATGACTTGCCAACTCTATTCTTTATTGACTTTTACATTTTTTCCTCGTTAACCACTTTAAGTGACATTATTATGAGTTGTTTTATAAAATAAACATAAGAAATGACTTTAGCAACTTAAAATAAAACTCACCACTTTTCTTCCCCTTTTTCACACCCCTTATGCCCCCGGGAAGATGAATTGGACTAAGGATCTTCCTAGGATTAATATCGAGAAGGGGACATTACATTAGGTGTCTCCATTAATGTTTCCGGGGCATAAATGAGCCTATACTATGTAAATGGTACATATTCTAAGTAGTGTTGGATTTGAAGTAAACTAGTTTGCTCCACAAGGTACCTAAATGTTGCAATGTTTCTAGACATTGTTCGGGGATCAGCTAGTAGTTTGACACTCCACTGAGCTACCTAAGCTCAATGTTTCTAGTTATGTGGTAGTACGGGAGGAGATTACCACTCCTTTTGTGAAAGGGGTGGAAATTAGGCAAGGAAGTTTACTAGGCTGTGAGTAGTATTAGGAGTTAGCTCATTTACCCAGTAACCGGAGTAGGTTTACCCTCTCAATATAGAGGAAAGCAAAATGAAACTATTTTTTGTATCAATGGACAATCCATATGTTTATCGCATTTTGATTTGGAGATGCGTCTTCTTCCATTATTGTTTTTTATTATCTGAAGTGCACTCCCAGACTTATCTTGGAGATGTGGGGACAAGTGCCCCCATACTGTTTATATTTTGTATTTGCACAGTATGCCTACATGGAAAAGTTACAATCGTCAATGGGGATCTTTTGCCTAGATGTCAAGAGCACAGAAATGTTCCCAAGGTTGGGCAACAAAAAAAATGTAATTGGTAAAATTGCCTCATGAAACGTATAACACGTGGTTTGCCAACATTTTTAGTTTTCCAAGCCAGGAAATAAACCCACTAACACAAGCATTATAAACACTCTAAATGGGTGAATTTTAAGGTAATGTCACTTGATCAAGTTTTGGTGAATGTAGGCAATGCTTAGTCACATTTTATATATTATAGACATGGCTGAATGTTTCAGAAAAACTTGTGCTCAAATTCAAAATCCAAATATGTATTTTGTATATTGTGAATAAATGACATTAGTATTTTGCCAAAACAATAGCCTATTAAGGAATCCCTAATTGATCTATCAGTAAGTCTGCATATTTTCACCTTATTTAAACCTCCAATGGAACAAATGAAGAGAACAAGCATGCAAAATACAAGAATGCCATAAACACTATAAATACTATTTTGATGTTGAACACAGTTTTATATTCTTACCACTCATCATTTGACCCCGTGGGTGTCATGTAGAGTTAGCACCATCTTTTCTTCTGTTTCTCAGATTAATCCTGTTTATTCTTAGGATTACCCCGTCCCGCTGTCCCTCCTTTTTAGCGTAACTATTGTGACAAACCGATACACCAAGTTCTCGGAAATTTATCTATCGAAGATACAAATCTCTTTTTGCATCACTATGCTTGCAACAGTGCATAAAACTGAGATTGAAGTGGAAGAAAATATAAGATGCCTATAACAACTATGCATTATTTGTGTCAATGATGAGAGGAAAACTATGCATACAAAATTGCAAACGATTTTCATGCATCTTGGAAAGCAGAAAAAAATAGTATTCCTTGATTGACATTTACAGCAAGTTGTCCTCGTAAGACCCACATTGGCAAGAAAAACATGTAGGAGAAATGTATCTTTATTTCATGTATATGGATGACACAAAGTCCAACAATATATTACAATCCACTATTGCTACGAAGTACAAAATTTTCAGAATGCAATTTTCAGGATCCTTTGGAATGGAGAAGTCATCCCAATTTATAGCAATGTGAATTGACTCTTCACCTACCCCCCACATGACTCTTCATTGTCTCATTCAACTCGTGACTTTTCACCTTCCTAGGAAGTGAGAAATAAGTTCCCTTTTTATAAATTAAAGGGACTTTTACAATGTTACTTTATAAAGTCACTTAAGTGAATGAGACAAAATACAATGATTATGCCCAAATGAATAATTAGAAAGGGGAGAGAAGGAAGAGGGAGAAACAGAGAAGAAAACTGAAGTTCTCCAAGCACTGATGATTATGCCCTTCCTTGCACCTGAAGAATTTCCTAAGATGAAGCTTGCCCAATGCAGTGATCTGATGACCTCTGCATGATGCATAAACATGTTCCTAGAACCTCCTTGGATGAATGAGTGTTCCAACTGAACTTTCAAGACCTTGTTGAATGTGCAGAATCAACACCATAGTAATGTCTCACTAATGATCCTCCTTGGACATTGGATTGATGAAATTCTTCTTACCTCATTGTAATACATGCAGCCAATGCAACTCACTTTAAATCACCCAGCTCTTTGAGTTGATGAAGATGAGTTCACTTGCTGCTTGACCACCTTGTGATGACTCAATGACTTTTTTGAACAATTGAATCTCGGGATAAATGAGTGTTACAGAACCAACTTCGAAGACTTCGTCAATGTCCTCCATTTGAACATAATGAAACCATCCTACAACCCCACGGACACTCCAATAAAGAGCATAAAGATGATGAAATTTCAATGCCATCTGAACTTTGGACTGCAATTGGTGATGAAACTTTCTATTTTATAGCGTATGCGATCATGACCTTCCTATTTTCACGACACATTGAGACTCGAAGGAAATCATGCTCAATTTGTAGCAGTTCTGAACCTCTTACAACAATGAAATTATCATTACTCTTCCTTTTAAAAGGTAAATATTAACTTTTATTGCACAATTCTATTTTTAACAAGTTACTTTTTGGGAACTTGCTATTTTGGAAACATTATCGTTTTTTTCCCGGGATGGGTTCCATTTTACACCTTTTCTAATCGTCTAAATGATCAAACTTGCAAACTCAAGGGAATTACTAAATTTAGTTGTGTGATCAAATTGCTTATAAGAATGTGCTATTTTTAGTAAGTAGTAAAAATGGCCTATCAAGTTGTACGATTCAGGGAATTTATTTTTGGTTTTGACTCTTTTCGTGATCACGCGTGCTCCAAATTTCATTGAGTTTTTTGTACTGTGAGAGCTCATAAAGTTGGGGAAAGTAAAGGCGGTTTTCCATTTTTTCTTTAGCGCAGGTTAAGAGTCAGGCCTGCGCGAAAGTTACCCATGGCACCATTAATAGAGTTTGAGATATCATTTTCAATGAAGGTTCTCTTCAATTACCACTTTTGCATTTATGAGAAATCAACTTACCTTGTGATGAAGACTCTAGATGCTTCGTTCAAATCGTCAGCTTCACCCGCTTCAACGGATCAACGAACTCCAATGGTAAGAAACAGAGAAGCTTGGGCACAATTTTTGAATGAAGCTTTTCATTAATGGTAGGAATGTGCACATTTGTTGATTTTCTATAGTTTTTTGCAGCATGAAGTAATTTTGTTGTGGAAGGACTAATTTTCCCAAAGTTTCACGGAGGATTCTAATTATGGTTTGAGAGATATGACACAAATCTTCGTTTTTTGAGACCTTGGGTTTCCGACAACTCATAGCCATATTTTTCCTCAGATAGATCTCATATTTATTGTATTCATAGCAACAAGGAATGTTTGAAAAACTATGGTGAAGGTGGTGTGAATGTTACCAGGATGCAACAAGCTTAATGGAGGACTCAGTGAAGAACAAATCCAGAAAGTTTGAAATTTCTTGTGTGTGCGTGAAGAAAAACTGGAAGCAGCAAGACACAACATGACAATAAGAAAAAAATTGCATAATTTTAATGAACCTTGGGGAAGGAGTCTAAATTTTTTTGCACAATTCACCCAAGGGGATTGATGTAACTTGGTGCAAGAAAATGTGCCCCATTCTTATTGGGCCACTTGGCATAGACGTGGTTGGCTGAGGCGAGAAAGGTGACCGATGGCTAGGAAAATGTGCACATGGGCTTAGATTGTCAAAAAGGGGCTTAGAGGAGGTCGCAATTGGGGTCTAGGGAACTTAAATGGGAGGGGGGGAATTTTTACACCAAGTGCACCAAGGCCTTGGTGCACTTAGTGCACAAAAGTGTGCCACTCTCCCATTGGTCATTTCATTTTTTCACCAAAAAATGACTAACTCCTTTACCTTAGTGGAAGCAACTTAGCTTCAATGGCGTATCTTGAGTTCCCAGGAGGAGTTTTTTGGTGCTTCCTTATATGCTTTATTTGCATGAAAAAGTTGATAATTTCTAAAATCCAATGGTTGGATGGTCTCATCTGCTTGATTCCACTTGAAACCACCCTTAAAAATAGGATTTTGTTATTGCTTAGAAGGTTGTGCTTGCTTAAAACTGGTTGTGGACAAAATGCTTACTAGGTGTTGTGAAAAATATGAGACCACCATCCTCTAGTATGCTCTGAAATCATTTCTGATTATTTTTTTTACGCTCCTAAATCCTTACGGAACTCCTAGAATCCACTTCCTGAATGCTCAAGGAGTTGGTTTTGGCACTGTGCACTACTTAAGCCTCCAAGACCCACTTTTGTTGAAATTGCTCCAAAACTTGTGAAACCTCCCAAAACCTTCCAAAACCTGATTGCACAAAATTCTCGGCCCTTTGATACACCTCCATGATGGTTTTAGGCCTTTCATTCAATTTTGGGGGATATGCACAAGCCTCGAGAAAACCAGAGGAATTGACCTTTTTCCAAGCTTGTCAAAAAGCCCGTCTTGATGGATTTTGCTTTGAGAGCACTTGAACTGATTGGATATCCTTAAATCACCTATGGGCACACTAACACGACACATTAGACTACTTAGATAGATGGGATAAGACTGACTCGGGGATTAGGGTGACATGAAGGAGGACTCATAATGACCTTTGAGCAAAACATTTCAGGTAGGGTATGGTTGTCATGCTTGAAAAGTAATGGGAAATGAGTGGTTGCGAGGATGGAGGAGGAAAGAAAAAAGTTTCAGACACCTTCGACACAAGGATTTCCAGTCATACGATTGAACCTCGATAAAGGGACGTTATAGTTCTATCTATCCCAGAATTGTTTGCCCACTCTTGTGAGGATTGGTAGATTGTTAAATTCTCTCTCCTCACTTCTATGGATAGAAAATGGAAACACCTCATGGGATGTGGGCATCCCTAAAGTGAGGTGAATCTCTAGATTTCAAGGGATGGTTCCCTTTCAGTGTATCCCTAACTAAAATTGATGGGGGTAAGGGTTAAAAAGTGTTGGCTAGATTTTCTGCACAACTTAAAACCTAGGCAGTCATGAGATAAATCCCCCTCATTTATCGGTGAGGCTCCCGTATAAGATTTTTTCAATTATATTTCCTAATATCAATTTGTTGGTATTACTTTAAATATGTAGCTCATGAACCATAGCTAGACAGTTTTGCAGCAAGTAAGGAGCTATAAAAGAAAGGAAAAATTTGTAAAAAGAGGAAAATAATAGGAAATGACAAGAAATAAGAGAAGATGTGCAACCCAATCAATAGTTGACAGAGTTGATCACATGCACATAGACGAAACAAATAGATCTTAAAATGCAGAATTTGAAGCAAAGGATAGTTTCAGATCTAGTTCTAAGACAACTCAAAGTTTGTGCAGAGATCTAACAAGAAATAAGAAATGAATGCACCGTTGACACAAAGTTCTCCGGAAATCTGCCTCTTCTCTATTCCTCTGCTTGTAGAAAGCTATCAAGGGTTTCAGCTCAAAGTCTGGAACACAAGAATGCTGATTACAAATTCTCCTGTTTTAACCCGTAGGTTCTTCCTCTATTTATAATGTATAAAGGACAATTACAAATAGGAAACTTTAAATGAATTCCCGTATGCGGAAGCTATGAAAAGGAAAACAACTGGAAATCTTCCTCCTGGAATTCCTGTTTGCACGACATGCATGATTTATAACTAAAAAATAGAACATTCTATTTTGCATGTCTGCCACCTATTTTCAAGTAATTGACTTCTTCAAGTAACGAATTTTAAACCAATCACTTAAGTTTTATAATTTTTGATTGTTTAATTACTTTTGTCGGAAAAAATAAGAGAAAGAATAAGAAAAATGAAAAGAAATTAGAAGAAAGCTGCAACACTTCCAATCTTTTTCTTTTTCCATTTTCTGCATGTAGTTGACTCTTTTGCCTTTGATTCTCACCAAACTGGATTTGGAAGCAGGTGACTGTGATTTGCTTGCGGGTATTGCCTTTGCCTTGTCTTCCCTTTTATCCTTGAAGCTTTTGCAATTCTTCTTCAGTACATGCAAAGTAAATTCGATGAAGGCTTCAACTAGAAGTTTGGGAGCACCTGCACAAGATTCTGGAAGGAATTTTCCATGCATTGACTTCTACACGGGCTGTGTTAGAAACAAGAGAATGAATTTTTCTGGAAGCCTTTGCAATTATGAGATCTGGATCTGTCAATTAAATCGGTGATAGGTTTAGGGCCTATGTCTGTATCATTGACTTCAGTAAATCTGGAAGCTATACATGATTCTGCCGATCTTTCTCTTTCATCATGTTTCATCATGGCTGAAACAATCTTTGTTTAAGCTCTTTTTCTTTTAATTCTGCCGGAATCCCTTGTAATTGGATCAATTTGTGCAGATCTGACAATTTCTTCTGATTTGGAAGATATATTCAATGTAATTGACATTGATTTGAGAACCTGTGATGAATACCTGCAATTTATTCAGACAAAGATGGAGTCCATGGCATGAATACTTGATTTTTATCACCAAAATCTGCATATAAAGCATGCTGCCATAATATTTGAAGTTTTGTTTGCATGTAAAGCAAACACAAATATTATTTAATTCACCAGAGCACTTATACCAACATGCAGATAATTATCATAGCAAGAATCAAGCCATTCCAACCCTAGGCGCCAAATCTTGAAGCTCCTTGGTAATGAAAAACACTCTTTAATGCAATAACCTCCTTCCTTTGGCGCCAAAACCTGTCCGGGCTGCAATCCTTTGCAAAAAGAATTAATTGTTTCTTCATTATGGCAGCCCATGCTTATATAATCCTCAAAATACTAGTTTTAATAATTGCCCTTCCTATTTTTGACAATTTAATTAATAAACAATCATGTTTATTCACCCAAATTGGGCTCCCAATTATGCATGTTGTTGGTTGCTTTTTAAAATAATTTATTTTATTTATTTTTAACATGCATCCTTGACTTCTCTTTAGCTCATCCACTTGCATTGACTTTCCTTCTATTTATGTCGCCAAAATTGGGTGAATAAACCATTAATAAATATTATTAAATGCATTGTTATTCACCCAAGGTGGGTCGCATTTTTTAGCAAGAGGAATTGCTAAAAATAAGAAGTCAACTTGATGGGAATTTCCACCTTGCACTGCAGCTCCAAAAATCCCCTCTTCCACTTAAGTGATTTGACTTTCATCATGAGAATTTTTACCCTGCAAGGCATGTAAGAAATTCCCGCCGGTGCTTTAAGTGGTTTTTCTTTTATAATGAGAATTTTTACCCTGCAAGGCACGTAAGAAATTCTCGCCTGCCTACGACCTCTAATATTCCCATTGCAACTTAAGTGACTTTGACTTCATGGGAAAAATTACCCTGCAAGGCAGGTAAGAAATTCCCACCTTCTTGCCACTGCCAAAATTCTCATTGGCAGCTTAAAGTCTTCCTTCTAAAAAGTGCGACTTGCATTAAAACTGGCCTCCTTTGATAAATTACGACTTGCATGGGTGAATAAATCTCCTTGGTGGGAAAAGTTAGCCTGCTAGGCAGACAGAAAATTCCTATCGATGCTTTTAAGTGATTTTTATTTATTTTATAATGGGAATTTTTATTCTGCAAGACAGGTAAGAAATTCCCGCCTGCCTGCCGCCTCTAATTTTCACATCGCAACTTAAGTGATTTTGACTTCATGGGAAGAAGTACCCTGCAAGGCAGGTAAGAAATTCCCGCCTACTTGTCACTACCAAAAATCCCATTGTAGCTTACACTCATTAATTCCAGAAAATGCAACTTGCCTGGGAAAGACTTTTTTGGTTAGAAGCTTGAATTTTGAGGCTGATTCCTTTTGGTGTTCTGCATCATTAGATGATATACAAATGCTTCAGGAAATTAAACAGACTATATTGGACATAGGAACAGACCTAGGGGAATTTCACAGAGAAACTGCGGATGAAAACCAGAGAAAAACGCAAAAGAAATAAATAAAAATGAATAATGTTGCCGGAAGTTGCATAGACAAAGCTCTGAATTCATTCCTGGTGAAAATATTATTGAAATGTTGTGGATACTGGCATGCAAAACTTCAACAGGATTCAACCAGAGCACAATTTACTTCAAATGGGGTTTATTTGTTTAATAAATAATTAAATAAAAATTTCCCGCAGACAAAACTTGGCAGAGGGATAAAATGAGTTTGAGCATCTGGGTATTTGTCGAAATTGGCTCATATGATTCATTGGGAATATCTTAACGTAATACATACATCTTCTAGCATTCAAAATACGGAAAAACCCGTTATTTTAAAAAGAACGAATTTTTTTCAAATGGGTAGTCCCAGATTTTAGGGTGAAATCTAAGGACACCACTCATACATCAATGATAGCTTTGGGAACCAAAATGAGTTTGCCTTCATCGTTCATGGGTGGCAAATTTGGAGAAGGAACCATATGCTAGCCAAGTGCTCTTTTAAGGCATGAAACATGGAACACATTATAAATCTTGCCATGTTCCGGTAGCTCTAGCTCATATGCTACCTCACCAATTCTTATTAGCACTTTGTAGGGCCCATAAAAACGTGGCTTGAGATTCTCCTTGCCACTTTGCTTGATAGTAGATTGCCTATAAGGTTGCAGCCTCAAAAAGACCATGTCATACACCTCAAAACTCCTCTCCACACTTTGCTAATCTGCATAGAGTTTCTACTAATTTTGGGCATGTTGGAGGTTCTCTTTGCACATTTGTAACACTTCTTGACCCTGTTGTACCAAATCTTGTGCCCCGAGCACTATACTATTAGTTAGAACCACATCTATGAATGAAAAAGCATTATGCTCATATAGAGCCTTGAAAGGAGTCACGCCAATAGACATGTGATGAGAAGTGTCGTAGCAATACTCACACATCTAGAGCCATTTTATCCATGAGAACTGCTGCCCTGAAATGAAGCTTCTCAAGTACCCTTCACCCATTTATTGACTGCTTTGGTTTGTCCATATGTTTGTGGATGATAGCTAGTGCTTGGAGTCAACTCTGTTTGTCCCTATCACTCACAATATTCTTTGGCAGCCCATGCAATCCAAACACTTCTTCAAAAAAATATCAGCCGCCAATGGAGCGGCATACTTGTTGGAAGTGGCATGAAATGAGCAAATGTTTGTGAGTCTATCAACCACTACAAACAAACAATTCTTACCTTGGACTAAGGGCAGCCCCGTGATGAAGTCCATGGATATGCTTTCCCATTTTTGATTGGGAATGGGTAGTGGCTGCAATAAACCAGCTAGAAACACATGCTCTACCTTATTTCGTTGGCATGTAAGACACTCTCTAATATGCTGCAATACTTCATCTTTGAGGCCCTTCCAAAAATACCTCTCTCTTGGTTGCTTGTACGTCTTGAAGAAACTTTGGTGTCCCGCCAAAGGTGAATCATGGACAGCCCTCAAAATTGTGTTTCACATTGGAATCTCGTGCTAAAAATACTCTATTCTTATACAAAATCATCCCATCAACTATTTTGTATTTTTCATCATTCATTGTACCTTCAAGTATGGCAGCTGTGAACTCATTCTTGGCATATTCTCCAATGATGTGAGCCTTCCATTCCACTGCAATTTCTGTTAAAGAACACAACATGGCCTTCCAAGACAAGGTATCAACAACTATGTTGTTTTTTCCTTTAACAAACTCAATGTTAAAATCATAGGCTTGGAGCTTACTCATTTTTGTTGTCTATCATTCAAATCCTTTTGCCCCAAAAAGTATCTTAAACTATTGTAATCAGTTTTGACCACAAATATTCCACATACCAAATGTTCTCTAAATTTAGCCAAGGCATGCATGATAGCCACCATTCCCTTGTCATAGATTGAAAACCTTCTTTCCATTTCCTTGAGCTTTCTACTTTCAAAAGCAATGGGGTGTCCCCTTTGCATCAAAACAACTCCTATTCTTTCTCCTGAAGAATCACACTCAAGTACACAAGGAATAGAAAAATGTGGAACAAGTACAAGACGTGCTCATTACCTTTTTCAAGTTGTCAAATGTAGCTTGGGTTGTTCCAAACCAGTTCAAATCTTCTTTCTTGATCAAATCAGTCAAAGGGGCAGCAAGTTGGGAAAAACCTTTGACAAATCTCATGTCGTAACCGCATAATCCCAAAAATCCCCTCAAATGTGTCAGAGTGGTGGGTGGAGGCCAATCCAAGATGGCTTGGATCTTTTGTTGATCCACATGGACACCTTTGGCATTGATAACATGCCCCAAATATAAAATTTCAGTCACACCAAATTCACACTTAGATTCCTTGGCATAAAGTGACTATTGCTCCAAAATTCCCAACACTATATCCAAGTGTTGGAGATGCTCTTCCCATGTTTTGTTATAAACCAATATATCATTAAAGAAGATAAGAACAAACTTCCTCAAATGCTGACTAAAAGCATGATTCATACAAAATCGGAATGTAACCAGTGCATTAGTCAAACCAAAAGGCATCACAAGAAACTCAAAATGCCCAAAATGACATTTAAAAGCAGTTTTGTAAACATCTTCTCTTACCTGTATTTGATGTTACCCGAATCTCAAGTCTATCTTGGAGAAACATGTAGCTCCATGTAGCTCATCAACTAGTTCATCAGTCCAAGGTACGGGGTAACTATTCTTGATGGTCCTCTTGTTCAATAGGCAGTAATCAATGCACATTCTCATAGTATCATCCTTCTTTTTTGCGAACAACCGAGGATACAAAAGGACTAGAAGTAGGCCTTATGTGACCCGTCTCCAAGAGCTCTTTGATGGCCTTCTCAATTTCTTCTTTGTAGACTTAGGATGACGGTATGGAGTAGTAATTACCGCCCTAGTGTTGGGTTCCAACTCAATAGTGTGCTCAAACCCTATATCCGGTGGTAAACCATGAGGAAGTGTTGGCTAGATTTTCTGCATAGTTGAAAACTTAGGCAGTCATGAGATAAATCTCCCTCATTTATCGGTGAGGCGCCTGTGTAAGATTTGTCAATTAAATATGCTAGTATCTATATGGGGGTATTACTTTAACCATGCAGCTCATGAACCATAGCTGTATAATTTTGCAACAAGTAGTTGTTAAAGAAAGGAAATATCTAGATGAAGAAAGAAATAATATAAACACAGGAAAGAAAGAGGGAAGATGTGCAACCCAATCAATAGATTACAGAGTTGATTGCATGCACATAGACAAAACCAATAGATATTAACACACAAAATTATAAGCAAAGGCAACTTTTAGATCTAGATCTAGAATAACACAAAGTTTATAAGTAGATCTAAGACAAAAAGTTAGAAACAAAATGCACCATTGACACAAAGTTCTCCGAAAATCTGCTCCTTTCTATTCCTTTGCTTCAAATAGCTATCAGGGGTTTCAGCACAAAGTCTGGAACACAAGAATGCTGTTTACAAATTCTGATCTTTAACCTGAAGGTTCTTCCTCTACTTATAGAATGTAGAAGGGAAATTACAAATGGGAAACTTAACTGAACTAGAACATAAACAAGAAGTAAAGATAACATCTGACAATCATCTTCCTCTAATTCCTCACCAAGTGACATGCATCCGGATCCGTAGTCAAAATTATACACATCTTTCACTTAACTTATAGAATCATTCCACATAACTTAAAGTAATGGTTTTAAAACATACAACTTTAAAGTTTTACAATTACATCCGAGAACGTGGAAAATAGAAGAAGAAAGAGTAGAAGAAGAAAGATCTGCCAGCTGTAATATCTACATTTTCTTTTTGTTTTGATACTGAATATACTTGTCGAACATGTAATTCAACAACTTCCCATCTATTTTAGCCACAGATTCTTTTTCTATTCTGAATTGCAGCAAGCCCTCATTCAAAACCCCAATGCACGCTTCCACATCCTTCAAGCTAGGCCCAAACTTCTCAATATCTGACTGCAGTGTTATCAGCTTATTGATGGAATCCATCGTGAAAGGCCTAACAGCTCCATCAATCCTCTCTTGCACCATCAGAAGAGATCCCTCCAAGGAATTAGGCACTTTGCTAGGAATGGTCCTTGTGTATGAAGAAATGTTCCCAACCACTTCCTCATTGGTGAAAGCAATGACATTGTCTGGTAGTGATGATGCCATACTTTCAAGTGCCCACATCCTTTTCAGCATGATTCTGACGATCTTCAAGCGGAAAGATACTGCAAACTCAAATTGCTTCCCTTTCTCAACTGATCCATCGGGCACAATTCATTCCACAACCAACACCTCCCTCGGCAACTTATTTATTTCGACCAAAGTACTCAGGTTACTTTCAGCTACTGTGTTCATGTCAATCGTGCCTGTCACTAGTTGTTTCAGTTGAACCGATGCATCTTTCATAACCTTTAGATGGGCTGGCACCTCTCCGAGTTGTACAGAAGCTCGACGAATGATTAGACTCTTCCATTCGTCAATAGCTTTAACCTGGTTACCTGCATCTTCCACTTCCTGCATCAGATGATCACTCACCTGCTTATGTGCTGAAATTGGTTGAGTGGAAGATTTGACAACTTTGGCAATAATCTCGCACAACTGAGACACCTGCTTCTGAAGTTCAACTTTCTCCGCCTTTTCTTTGTCAAGCCTAAGGAATAAAACATTTATCAATGTCTGTGTGTCTTGCTTCAATCCTTCTGTAGTGGCTTGACCTATGGGTACTTTGGTCACTGTTATATCCTCTGCCCTATGAGCTCATCCTTCTTCTTTCTTTCTGCTGGAACTGACACCTCAGCGAACTTCTGCCATGACCCCTCAATAATCAACCTCGAAGTCACCTTAGCAGCTTTAGGTTTTCTATCTTTTCCACCCAAACTTAGGAGCAACTGCAAGTCATGTTCATCCAAGTTGATCTCCTCTTTAGCCTCTGGAACCAACTGTGAAGCCAGCCACTCTGAGAAATTACTTCTCGGAGAATGAGAAGTTGCCGAATGTACCACCATCTCATTCTCTAGCTCCTCTCCATCTGAAACTGCTATAGTGTTGTGGCTACCATCCTCTGTATTGTCCAAAGACAAAGCTCTTTCAAATTCTGCCATCTGCAACTTCAGTGTTTCTTCAGGAAGAGGTGTTGAACGGAGTGGCTGAGGAGAAAAGACAAATGTTGCCGAATTCAATGGAGGAACGACAGTATCTTGCTGAGGTGCAACAGTTGGTGAAGTACTTGATGTTGGAGAAATCAGAACTAATACCATAGCCGTAGAAGTGATCCTTTCCCTTGAATGAGACTTCTTGTGCACTTTAATCTTTTCAGGCCTTCTGCTGCTTTCTCCCTCGTGCTTCCTTTTGAGGGAATCTCCTGTGCTGAGGTTGCCTGTGATTTGATTCATCAAAGCTTCATCAAGGCAATATCCCTTTGTCAGCAACCAGTTTGAAGTATTGACCAGAACGGCGGCAGACCTTTCCTCGATCGTGTGGTAGCCACCTGTACTCTCCTGGAGTACAACTCTATCTCCTCCCATCTGATGGTATGCATCAAGTAACACAGGCCCATCATCTTTTAGATCCGCAGGTATTCATGTTAATCCAAAGTCAAACACTTGTCGTGTTGATAACCTGCTGAAAATATTTCTTTCTAACTTCGTACTCGCTTTTGCACTTCATCCAAAAATCTTCTAACGAAGACATGTGCGCGTATTCCTGGGAGATTCTCTTCCTTGCCACCCCATATGGATCAAAGTTCAGCCATGCTGGGAAGAACTCTTGCTCATACTCAGAGAACATCTCCGCTTCAATTCCTCGGGCTTTATGAATGTTTTGATAGCT
This sequence comes from Taxus chinensis, assembly GCA_019776745.2. Classification (NCBI taxonomy): domain Eukaryota; kingdom Viridiplantae; phylum Streptophyta; class Pinopsida; order Cupressales; family Taxaceae; genus Taxus; species Taxus chinensis. The sequence continues at coordinate 64,197,282 of CM034156.1, read as the reverse complement.
GTAATAGCCCATTGTGATCGGGAAGAAGCCTGTAGACTTGTGTCGTTTCGATTGTAGGTCATACATCTCCACAAGTTGTCTGCTCAACTCCATGATGACCAATCTGTCACTTGGATATCTGGGTAACTTGATTGGTTCTCCCAAAAAGCCGGTGACCTTGAGGTATGTAAAGTCCACAAACTGGATGAAGATACTACCAATTTGGGACACAGCTTCCCAAGCTTCCTTGCTTACCCTGTTGGCCTTTAGGTCGCCGTTCAGCCTGCAAATGAATCCGTAGAAGAATCCATCGTTGACCACCTTATAATCTTTATTGCATGCGGGCACAGTAAGCTGCGGATAACACTCAAAAATAGGATCCTTGGAGAGCACACCACGTCTATCCAGCTTGGAGAAGATACCTTGTGAAGCTGTTGCATATACCAAATACGAAGTCATCTTGAAGCTGTAAGTCCGCCTCACATTCCGGAGCTGACTCACCGATGTTGTCACTAATGATTTCCGACCAATTGATTATTGAATCTGCTTTGTTGATTTCAATGGTCTTGATGAAGGCATACATCCATGAGCGGAAGTTATGAGCGTTAGCTTCGCCATTTATCCTGGATAGCAATTTGGTAATGTCATCCACCTCCTGTACCAGATTGGATCGTGGAAGAGTCCTCAGGAACTTGGATGGAGATATGGGCTTCTTCATATACCTCGTTGTTCATTATGCCCACACAGTCAACTTTATGCTTTTCCCATCTGTTGTCGACATCCAGTATGCTAATAGTAGTCACCACTTGTCGTGCTGGAATCTTCAGACAATAATTGATGAACTGTGCGTCTAGTCGGATTATTGTCTTCCCTGCAGCATCTCGGACTGATCTAGATAGTGGGTGGTAAGACCTTGCACACTCCATGACGAATTCTGGCAACTGAGTTGTGAATGGGAATGCTGAAGCTCGAATGATTCCACTGCTTTTGACTGCACGCATAAGAGAATTATTTCTAGCTCTTGATCTGTCAATCAATTCGAAAAGAGGTTTTGGACCTAGATTAGTATCTCCAATGTCAGCAAACCTAGAAGTAATGCATGATTCTGATGAGCTTTCTCTTTCATCCCACACTTGCCATTGCCAGATCTATCTTTGTCTGAACAACTCTTTTTCTCTTTATTCAGCCAGAATTCTTTACAACCGGTGCAGATCTAGGAATTTCTTCAGATTCAGAGGATATATTCAATGTAGCTGACATTGATTTAAGCTCCCCTTCAATTATATAAGCTCCTGTAATAAATACCTACAATTAATTCAGACAAAGACGGCAATCGGAACATGAACACTTGATTTTAATCATAAAAATCTGCATATATAAAGCCTGCTGCCCTAAATTTTGAGGCTTTGTTTGCATTCAAAGCAAGCATGAATACTGTCAACTTCACTTGGGCACCTGCACCACTATGCAAACAATTAATCAAACTTAAATCAAGTTCCTTAAAACCTAGGCGCCAAACTTTGAAGCTTTCCGGCAATGAAAACACCTTTTTCTGAGCAAAATTTCTCCTTCTTTGGACGCCAAAATTGTCTGGGCTGCACTCCTTTGTTAGAATAATTAATTACTTCATTAATATGGCAGCCCATGCTTATATAACCTTCATCATTCTATAATTAATAATTGCCTCTCCTATTCTTGACAATTAATTAATTAATAAACATGTTTTTCTCTTCAATTTGGGCGCCTATTTTGTGTATGCTCATGGCTGCCATTAAATAAATTAAATTTATTTAATTTTAGCTTTCTACTTCCAGTCTACATTGACTTCACACTATGCTTTGACCTCATGCGCCAAAAATATGAATTAATCCCATCAATAAGTACTTTAAAAAGTATTATTCCTCCTCTAGGTGGGTCGCACTTTTTTGCATGATAGAGGGCTGCATTAAATAAATTAAATTTATTTAATTTAAGCATTCTATTTCCAATTTCCTTTATCCTCTCATCCTGTGTTGACTTTTCCTCATGCTTGGGCGCCAAAATTAGGAATAGAAACAATTAATAAATGCAATTAAAGTTATTCTTCTATTCCAAAAGGGGTCGCACTTTTTGACATGGCTGATTTCTATTTTTAAAAGTCAATTTCTAATGGGATTATTCACCTTGCACCGTAGCTCCAAAAATTCCATGATCCACTTAAGTTGTTTGACTTTCATAATGAGATTTTTTACCCTGCAAGATAGGTAAGAAATTCCCATCAATGCCTTAAGTGATTTTCTTTTATTTCACAATGGGAATTTTCACCCTGCAAGGCAAGTAAGAAATTCTCGCCTGCCTGCTGCCTCTAATTTTTCCATCATGACTTAAGTGACTTTGCTTCCATGGGAAAAAGTACCTTGCCATGCAGGTACAAAATTCCCACCTGCCTGCTGCTACCAAAAATTCCATTGCAGCTTAAAACCTTCCTTTCCCAAAAATGCGACTTGCCCAGAAGAGGCCTTTTCTGTGCATGACTTCGTCTTTTTAGAGAGAACCAGACCTCCTGTGGAAAATTCCTTCTAGTATGATGTCTGTAGATGATTTCCAGACACTCTAGGAAAGAAAACGAACTGAACTGGTTAAGGAATAAACCTAGGGAAATTTCACAGAGAAAAAAACCCGCAAAAAACACAAAAAACGATAAATGTTGCCAGAAGTCACAGACAAAGCCCAAGATTCATTCCTAGTGGAAACCCTACTGGTATAAGGGAATATTGACATGTAAAACCTCAATAGGGTTAAACCGGAGCACAATTTACCTCAAACGGGACTTAAAATAATTAAATAAAAATTTCCCGCAGGCAAACCCCAACAACAGAATATAACGAGTTTGGGCATCTGGGTATTTGGCAAAATTGGCTTATATGACTCTCTAGGAATATCTTGACATAATACAAACATTTTCTGGCAATAAAAACACAAAACGACCCATTATTGTAAAAGTATGAAAATTTTTACATGGGGTAGTCTCAGATTTCAGAGTGAAATTTGGGGACACCAGGAAGATTGTCAAAAACCTTGGCATGCTTGTCACAGATGGCCTGGATATTTTTTTTATACTGTTGTCCCACAATTTGATCAGTAGAGGTTACTAAACACTCAATTGTTGTAATATCCCTTTTAAGGGCTGAAATTGAAAATTACGAAATTAGCTCAAATCCCAAAGATATCAAATCAAATTTCTAAATCAGCAGACTGAAAATAAATCCTGATTTTGGGCAACAATCAGATTTTAGGAACAATAGTATGAAAAACTCACAATTTCACCAAAATATCATTCAACAATGCATCCACACTTTTTATAAACCTTTTAGAGATATTTTCGAGCAGTTTTCAACCCCAAAAATATGCTAATACTCGGCTGAAAAATTAAATAAAACCAGCAGAAGTTCAGCTCTAAAATAATTATGAAAGGAGGGCTTGGAAACCCCAAACTTAACAAGAAATAGTAGATTCCGGCTTTATAAAATATGAGGAAGACAAATATGAACTCAAGTCAGATTGTCGTGCCCTAGATGGCACCAAACCCTTCACTAATGCAAGTCGCACCACAAGGGAGAGGCTCAACAATGCATATAAAAATTTGATTGTCTTCTTTCCTCTCAAATCTGAAATATGTCTCCAAGCCAACAAGGAATGAGGGTTTCCGTCCTTCTAGGAAGATACCACACACTTGGATTTCCGCCCAAGAGTGGAAGAACAATGAGCTACCAGCTCACAAGTCCAAATAGAGAAAATGCGTCAATGTATGATAATGCAAATGAGCTCTCTAATGTTCCTTTATATCCTCTCTTTGGTGCCAAAGCCCCAAAAGGACAAGGCCGACACATACAATATTCTTTTTAATCTTTAATTGACTTCATAAAAGCTCCAAACCCAACCGACCTACTAAAAGAAAAAACACACTAAAAAAGAAACATAAAATTAGAAAATAAATGCAAAGGAAGATTCTTTTCCCAACTCTTCTAGTTCATTGCCATGGAAAAAGGAATGGCAAGAAGTCCAAATTCAAGTCCTTACGTGGGAAAAAGAGACATTACAATCCTCCCTTCCCAAAATTGCTTGTCCTAAAGAAATTGCAAGTGCCTGAATCCCAAATAAGCCTTAGTTGCTACTTCTTTGTGCAACTACCATCCAAGCATTGGTGACCCAACATTTCTCTTTTGTTGTCCCAAATACCAATGTAATTTTGCACTTCTTCCAAAATCAAAATAAGGGGAACTAGAATCCCACATTTACTTGCACAAAATAGTACAAGTATGTTATTGTGTAGAGAATACAATTTCTGGCTATAAAAGTGTTTCTCTATGTACCAAGACTTTGAGAAGAACAAAATGAAAATAAGCAAAACAACAGGCCTCTTCGGAAGAACCGTCCTCAATTTGATCCTTTGGTCAAGGTGTTTTCCATCCCATCTTCTTCTTATGACTAGGCAAACAATTCTTTGGATAAATAGCATCATGGTGACTGAATGGGGGATGTATAGTGTGTACAATAGCCATGAAACACTTGTAACTCTAACCATATGTGATTGAAAGTTCCTTCCTTGGTAGCTTATAAGTAAATAAATAGTTGGAAAATTTGTGAACAACAGTAGAAAGGAGAGTATGGCAGATGTAATCAAGACATACCTTCAAATTTCCCCATTCTATCAATGTTATCGGGGGCTGGCCACAAGGTTACAACTGATAGAAACTTGGAGAAAGGGCTGGAAATGCTTACATAAAAGCAGTTTACATGGGGACGTGCACCGCCCCTTTTCAGGCCATCTTGGACGTTCGGGACGTCTCACGGACTTGGGGATGGGGACGGGACGTTTCCTTGGCATCCCGGGGTTTTTTTGAAAAAAGAGGGGACATCCCCTAAGGTTAGGGGACGCACCCGGGACCTCCCAAGTGAAGCAGTGTTTAGGGGACAGCGTAAGGGACGCCATGATGTCCCTGAGACGTACGAGGGACGTCTCCGGGACGTCACGGCGTCTCCTACGTCTTACACATTAAAAAACTAAAAAATACTTCAATTTAATGCTTTACAGAATGATGTATGTGGTAATCATCATCAAGAAGTAAGAACATGTACAATCATTATCAAGAAGTAAAAACATGTATATAGCTTTATAGTTACCTTGCACATGAGACAAGGCATCAATTTGAATGTGCGGATATCTACTAAATTCCTATAGAAAATAAGTAGCCAAAGGGACAAGTATCACTATCATCTAATGTATTCATAGTGGATTAAACTCTTAATGATCCGTAACTAGCCTAGTTACATGGTAAACCATTGTCTAATTTATGAACATGGATTCTACTAGTTCTATGACTGATTTACATAAACTATGAGCAAGTTTAAGTACTTTTCTTATCAAGGCGTGAGACCAAATTTACACAATAAAATTCACGGAATAATTATTTATCATTCAATTCATTCCAGATGTTTATACAACATATGCCACTCCATATAAATAGGTATTTACATCCCTATTGTTTAGGAAACTACTTTCCCAACAATATCTCCATAATCCTATTTACTTGTGATTGTTACTCACGTAACAATACACAACTCAAATCATACAAGTTGTTAAAACAACTCCAACAATATATTATTGTTTATATAACAATAATATAACTACTAACATGTGAACATTACTTTTCCTAACATTCCCCCCCCTTTATGTTTACATGGTAGCAAAAGAACTTTCACACTTCCTCTACAGCCTGCCGCTTGTGCTTGCTCATGATCTTGGTACAATACTCAAACTGAAGGTAGAAGAAGGAACACATCAACTTCTTATCAACCATGCACTATCAGGAACACATTTGATAGACGAGGATGGGAACACGCTCAGGAATCTACTTATCAACCAGTCACTCTAGCGAACACATCTGACCTAGCAGTGTGGGAACTCAAGCAGGAACACATTTGAACAACCTTCAATGGTTTTCCAAAGGCTAACCACAAACCTAAGTATGAACAGGAACACATCAGACTGTTCAACCTCTTCAAGACTCATGATGCTGCATTTCATTGTGCTATTTGTTCTTCACTATGTTATTACATTGGGGAATTATGTAGGAATATTCACATACACAAGTGATAGGAACATACCACACCAAACTGAAATACTGAAATCAAACACGCTGCGCGCTAAAGGCACACCAATCTAAAGCAAAATCACACACGTGCCACCAAATCAGTGAAGCGGCCTCATAGTTGGTGATTGACGAGAGGTCGCATGTTTTCCTCTAGCCTCCGATGCCTCTGTCCTCCATCATATGTGCTGCTAATTTAGCAGAATGCGAACATGAAGTACATTTGTTTCCAGATTGAGTTTAGTCTTTTCTTCCCTCCCACAATAAGAAAGACTTCATTTTTCCGGACGTTTGGTAACACCGAAAAATGCGTCCGTGAGGCAATTTTTTTTTTATGGACTTTTTACAATTTTAACAATACGACTCAATAACAATACTTGACTTTTGATAATGAATATAACTCTGAATATAGATACAACTATTGATTTTACAATGACAAACATGACAAACTTGTTAATGACAATATCACTATATTTTGACTTAAAAACTAAAGACATACAAAATCTAAAGACTTTGATGGATGGCGTATTACACATCAGTAATATAAGGACTAGACTACGAATTAAGTCTTCACAAAATACTATAGATTATACATTTGTAATGAAGACACATAATATTTTATCGGACAATGACCGAAATAAATATTAGCAATGTCTATTAACAATTATATTAGACAAAGACTTAAAAATAATGAATACTATAACAATGCGAGGACTCATTAAAACTTTATTAAAATGTCAACAAACAACTAAATATTTTGACCAATGATAAATAAACAAAACTATGAAACTTTAGACTCTTGATACAGTGACAAAAGTGACTCACAATGGTGGAGATGTCCACATGGAAAATAGAAACAGGTTGCAGGTTTAATGCGGAGGTCTGCTTGCCAGGTAGCTCTTTAAATGAAATTCAAGGTGGAGCTTGTTTATGAATAGACGCCAATGCATGCATTGCATTGTTTACAGCTGCGAGGGTCCAAATATCACAACCATAACAAATGGAGAGGACCTCAATGCGCAATCAATGACGCTGGTAGAGAATTGTGTAGACAGTTAATCAGGAACTCTGGTTTGTGGTGAATGAATTAATACCAACTCTGGTTTTCCAACGAAGACCAAAGTCAATGGTTGTGAGGCCCAAAGCTACGAGACATCTGTAAGCTTCAATATTGTTTGATCTGTCAAAACTGCACATAGACGTCTTCACATAGATATAGGACTGTGAAAAAAATCTTTCCCCTGATTGTCATACAGAGTGAAATATATTGTGTAGCATTGGATTTGGCAGACTACAAATGAAAACAATAATGTTTGTTTTGCAAGCTCTGACGTCGTATAGTAAATCATGTCCACCACAAAAAAATACAAGGCTTCGTTGTCCTCAATGATCCGTGAAGATCCTGCCACACTTCCCAATCATTAATGGTAACCAGTGCACTGCAGATTGAATACACATTCCAAATAATAACACGTTCTCAATGCTTACTAATTCACACGAAACTCTCATATCTGGAGGCATTGATGGGTACAGGCCAAGGAAGCTTCATAGAATGAGCCGAGGACTCTCATGGGTTGTACACAGAGATACCACTGATCAAATTCTTTGCTCAGCCCAATAAAACTATATCGACCTCACACAAGATCTGATTGCCACTCCAAACAAATGGATTGGATTAAATATACGCCTTCGGCTCTTTCACAGGGACCATAACATTGCTTTGATACCAAATCAAGGCATGAGACCAGATTTACACAATAAAATTCACGGAATAATGATTTATCATTCAATTCATTCCGGATGTTTATACAACATATGCCACTCTATATAAATAGGTATTTACATCCCTATTGTTTAGGAAAGTACTTTCCCAACAATATCTCCATTATCCCATTTAGTTGTGATTGTTACTCACGTAACAATACACAACTCAAATCATACGAGTTGTTAAAATCACTCCAACAATATATTATTGTTTATATAACAATAATATAACTACTAACATGTGAACATTACTTTTCCTAACATCTTATGCACCAACATTCGTAGATTTGTCCATACTATAGAGTATTATGAAGGTTATGAGGAATTGAATGTGACACGCGAAAAGGAGATCGCAACAACAGAAATACACACACACACATAATAACAAAACTTGGAGAAACCCAGTGCGGGTAAAAATTCCAGCAATAGGCACTGTGCCTTCTTTCATTATCACCAAAAATGCAAGGTTACAAGCTCACGAGGCCACTATCATCTACAACAACCCATCTTGCTTGTTTTGCACCCAATTCCTTATGCTCAATTCAAATTACACCTTTTCCAATTCGCTGCAACTCAGAAATTAACTGTACATCATCATTCAACATCATCTAATACCTCTGCGTAACCAATTAACGTCACAAACTTCAATTATTCATCACATAACCCAAGGTCCAAAATGCAATATCTTCAAACTTTCAATTTTAAGTCTAAGTCTATTGAATTATTCATGTTATATTTGTAAAATTAATAAATTATATATTTTTTAACAGTCGTCCCCTTGCTGTCCCATCGCCGTCCCCAAAATTTGAAAAAAAATTGCCGTCCTGGAAACCCCATCCCTACATCCCGATGTCCTGTCGTCCTGGAGTCTTAGGTAACTATGCATAAAAGCTTATGGCAGCATACTTGAAATCCCGAAATGTGGTAGTCTTACTACTTTCCTCCAAACCAACAACCTCAAGACCATTTTCCCATGATTTAATAGCTTCAAAAGGAACACTCTTATAGTTGTTTGGAATTGGAAACAACTCATTTTCTAATTGAAGCCAAACCAGTAACTTGATTTCTCCTCTAAACTTATTGGGTGGTTGAATTTGTACATGCCCACCCATAAATAAGTTCTTCCAAGGAGTTGATATATGAAGAAGAGTATCGCAATGAAATTTTCCCCAAAATTGAAATCATTGCATCCCACAAACAACATTAACTTCAGTTGGCTTCATTTTAAGAAAAACATTACATACCTTGCACCTTCCCATGAAAGTTGACAACATGAAAATGCTATTGGTGACTTTGAAGCTTCCAAAGTTAATTTTGCCCAACCCCTGCTTAATGGTAAGTTCTCCTTTGATTAATTTATGAGAGGCGCCAATTTTCAATGAGTATCACCATTCCATGGCCCAATAAGAAACAAATTACCTATGAAATTTGGCATGTATGAGAGTTGATCCATAAAACAAAGATGTGAGTCATCCTCAGACACTCAAAGATGGAATTATCAATCAAATTGACCATGTAATCAAACCTTCTTCCCCTTTTAAGGATCACAATAGTACCAACCACACATATGCTAAAACAATTTTGGTGTTGTTCCAAAGCATCCTTGCACCCTTTGCTACACAATTCACTTCTTACCTTCTTTCCACTTGGCACAAGCTGATCATGAGAGTAAAAAGACAACAATATCATGGAGTAGAGCAATGCAATATAGTTATCATACTTGTTTGAAAACCCGAACTGTTTTGGCATGTTGGTAAGCAATGAAACTGAAACCTTTTTGAGCTAAGAGCTGTCCTTAACCTTCCTAAAACTCAGAATTTCTGAGTTATAACCAGCACTCAGAAAATATTCCGAAAACACCTTACCTCCATTAATTCTATCTTTCCGAGTATCCTTCTTGCAAAACAGATTGGCTTTGCGGATGGTAGAGGTGAAAGCATGGCAACGACATAAGAAAGTACATAGCCCTCATTCCTTCCCAGTTGTTCCTAATGTCCATAATTTTGGCATAGTAACATGATGGGTGATAAATCTGAATTGTCTCTAGGTCCAGGGCTGCTTACCTTCACTTTATCCTTTAGCCTCTTCACACTGGCAATGGTACTTATGCATGGAACCTTATTATGGCTAAATATATCGGTAATTCTCCCGTGTTGGACTGTTTTAGATAATAGACCAGCAACTTCACCCATTGCAATCCTTGGTTCTCCGAGGAGAATTTCTTCCCCTCTTCTTGGCCTTATTAATTTGGGCGAGTTACCTTCAATGCATTCATCACTGTGACCCCAAAATTCTTTTCTAGACACATACATATCAGCTGAGATATAAACCAAATGAAAAAAGGAATTGGTTATCTTTACAAGCATACCATGGTCTTTGGAATGGGGGTAGCTTCTTACCAGTTCTATCTTGGCCTATGCACATAAAGTGGTCTTCAACTGGTTCGGATGTTGCATGAGAGGGTGTATATGCTCTTTACCATCAAGGTGTTCCCACTTTTTAGTCCTTGTTTCTCCAACCAAATGAGCTTCCCCTTTTTGAACTATCTCCATATCTTGATTGCTTGTGCTTGGGATGCCTTTGTGGCCCTTACCAAGGCTCAATTCGTCATCGTTATGCTCCTTTTTGACCATTGTTATAAAAATTCCAGCAAACTTGTTGTCCTCATATCTATTCGGACAAGGGTTTCCAAACCTCCCTTTCTTTTTTCCCACTTGCTCATGTATGAATTCATCATGTGCCAAAACAAAATTAATATTCACCAAACAATGATCCACAATTACCTCATAATGTCGAATATCCGGAATAAGAATGGGAGTAAGGGTTGAATCTTCATCTTTTATGGCTTCCTTTCCTCCAAGGTGCGGATCTTGAGTTGTATGCTCATTGACCTCCTCTTTCCTTGGCTCGTGCTCCCCTATTTCATCAAACCTTTCTGTCCTTAAGGTGTTGTTAGGAAAACCAGCCAAGAGATCAATCGTGGCAAGAAGAGTTCTAACTCTCCCAAGGGCTGCTCCATCTCCATAACCAGTTGCTGCAATATATCTTCTTCTTCTTTATCCTTGGGGGAATAAGCATGCCCCTCTTCTCCTAGCGAACTTGGGAATTTGATTCCCTCTTCAATAAACTCTATAGTTTCTCCTTGTTTATCCCACAAGATGGGGCTCTTTTTCTCAAGGGTTGGGATGTTTTTCCCATGACCCTTGTGCACGGCTCGGGGCTTGGGCCAAGTTCCAATGCCCACTCTATCTTTTCTCCATCATACAAACTTGGAAAATGTCAGGGCATCACGAATATCCTCCAAAAGGGTTTGATACGCCTCAAAGCTAGTTGCCACCTTGTTGACCTTTCAAACCCTAGGCTCTTCCTTGAATGTCCTTCCTCTTTGTAGGTTTTGCGTGGTGGAAGCAAGAGAGTCCAAGGTATCCGCTAGTCTTTCTTGCACCTTCATCAATCTATCCATGATTTCTTTCCACAAGAAACCCTAGGCTTTTGAAGATCTATATCTACCAATATAATATCCCTTTTAAGGGTTGAAACTGAAAATTAAGAAATTAGCACAAATCCCAAAGATATCAAATTGGATTTCTAAATTAGTAGACTGAAAATAAACCCAGATTTTGGGCAATGATCAGATTTTAGGAACAACACTATGAAAAACACACGATTTCACCAAAATATCATTCAACAATGCATCCACACTTTTTATAAACTTTTTAGAGATATTTTAAAACTGTTTTCAACCCCAAAAACATGTTAATGCTCAGCTGGAAAATTAAATAAAATCAATAGAACTTCAGCTCCAAAATAATTGTGAAAGGAGGGTTTAGAAACCCCAAACTTAACGATAAATAGTAGATTCTGGCTTTATAAAATATGAGGAAGACAAATATGAACTCAAGTCAGATTGTCGTGCCCTAGATGGCACCAAACCCTTCACCAATGCAAGTTGCTCCACAAGGGAGAGGCTCAGCAATGCATATAAAAAATTGATTATTTCTTCTCTCCTCTCAAATCTGAAATATATTTCCAAGCCAACAAGGAAGGAGGGTTTCCGTCCCCTAGCCAAGCACTAGAAGGGTTTCTGTCCTTCTAGGAAGATGCCACACACTTGTACTTCTGTCCAAGAGTGGAAGAACAATGAGCTACCAGCCCACAAGTCCAAATAGAAAAAATGCACTAGTGTATGATGATGCAAATGAGCTCTCTAACCTTCTTTTATATCCTCTCTTTGGCACCAAAGCCCCAAATGGACAAGGTTAACCCATATAGTGTTCGTTTTAATTTTTAATTGGCTTCATTAAAGCTCCAAACCCAGTCGACCTGTTAAATGCAAAAACACACTAAAAAGAAACATTAAAATTAGAAAATAAATGCAAAGGAAGATCAATCCTTTTCCCAACTCTTTTACTTCATTTCCATGGAAAAGGGAATGGCAAGAAGTCCAAATTCAAGTCCTTAAGTGGGAAAAAGGGACATTACAACTACCCAGGCAAATCTGCCCTCTATGAAATTCACTTTCCATCTTTTTTGTAGTTACAACCATGGGTGCTCCATTTGCCATACCATGTAACACTTATCTCTTGGTCTGCTAATTTGAATTTCAACTCCATTATTGATAATTTTGTGTAAATTCTCTGAGAGAGTGCAACCATTGCGCACCTAAAACCATATCAATTTCTCCAATACCAACCACATAAAAAACCATCTACCACCTTATGCTTACCAAGAGTGATTTTTCAGTTGTGCTATCTTCTTGGTGCAAGGGATGGTGAAGCCATCTGCTACCATGACATTGAAACCTTTGAAATCTTCTAATGATGGCCCCAATCTCTTAACCAAATAAGCATCTATGAAATTATGAGTTGCACTACTCTCAATTAAAATAGTAACTCTCTTACCTTTTAATTCTCTTCTTACATGGAAGGGGTGTTATCCTTGAGCTCCGGATAGTGTAGCAAGAGAACTATCCAAGTGGTCAACTTCCTTTCCTTTGTCTTGGTTTCGATCTTCATGAGACTCTTCCCCTTTTTCTTCTACTTTTTCCTCCCCATCTAAAATTACCTCTATGTAGTGTATTTGTCCCTTGCCCAAGCAACAATGGCTGAGAGTCTAGGGATCCTTGAATGAAAAACAAAAGTTTTTTTGTTGGCTAGATTTTCTACATAGCTGAAAACCTAAGCAATCATGAGATAAATCTCCCTCGTTTACCGGTGAGGCTCTCGTGTAAGATTTGTTAATTAAATATGCTAGTGTTTATTTGTGGGTATTGCTTTAACCATGCAGCTCATGAACCATAGCTCTATAGTTTTGCAGCAAGTAAGCAATTGTTAAAGAAAGGAAATATCTGATGAAGAAGAAAATAATAAAAACACAAGAAAGAAAGAGGGAAGATGTGCAACCCAATCAATAGATTACAGAGTTGATTGCATGCACATAGACAAAACAGATAGATATTAACATACAAAATTATAAGCAAAGGGAACTTTCAGATCTAGATCTAGAATAACACAAAGTTTATGAATAGATCTAAGACAGAAAGTTAGAAACAAAATGCACCGTTGACACAAAGTTCTCCAGAAATATGCTCCTTTCTATTCCTCTGCTTCAAATAGCTATTAGGGGTTTCAGCACAAAGTCTGGAACACAAGAATGTTGCTTACAAATTCTCATCTTTAACCCGTAGGTTCTTCCTCTACTTATAGCATGTAGAGGGGAAATTACAAATAGGAAACTTTTAGTGAACTGGCACATGTGAAAGTTGTAAAGGAAACAACTGAAAATCTCTCTCCTGGAATTCCTCTTTGCTTGAAAATAGAACCTTCTATTTTGCGTGTCTGCCACCTATTTCCAAGTAATTAACTTCTTCAAGTAACGACTTTTAAACTGATCACTTAAGTTTTATAATTTAATTGATCGCTCAATTACTTTATCGGAGAAAAGAAAAAGAAAGAGGAAAATGAATTAGAAGAAAGTTGCAACACTTTTGTTCTTTTTTTATATTCTGCATGCAGTTGATTCTTTTGCCCTTGATTCTCACCAAATTGGATTTGGAAGCAGCTGGATCTGGAAGCGGCTGGATCTAGAAGCTAGTGACTTTGATTTGCTTGCGGGTATTGCCTTTGACTTGTCTTCCTTCTCATCCTTGAAGCTTTTGCAGTTCTCCTAACTCATCATTTTTATTTTTAATTGCATATGAGCAATTAAAAATTCTGGAAAGCACTTCAGGTGAATGCAAATTCAATGACGGCTTCAACTGGAAGATTGGGAGCACACTTTTGAAGATCTTGGAAGGAATTTCTCATGCATTGACTTCTACACGAGCTGCATTAGAAACAAGAGGATGAATTTTTGCCGGAAGCCTTTGCAATTATGAGATCTGGATCTGGATCTGGGCCTGGATCCGGGCCTATTGATTTCAACAAAATCTGGAAGCTATGCATGATTTTGCTGATCCTTTTCTTTCATCATGCTTTGCCATGGCCGGAGCAATCTTTGTCTGAGCAATTCTTTTTCTTTTTATTCTGCCGAAATTCATTGCAATTGGTGCAGATCTGGGGATTTCTTCAGATTCGGAAGATATATTCAATGTATCTGACATTGATTTGAGCTCCCTTTCACTTATATAAGCACCTGTAATGAATACCTGGGAACCTGTACCAACATGCAAATAATCATCAAGGCTTAAAACAGGATCCTCCAACCCTAGGCACCAAACTTTGAAGCTTTCCGGCAATGAAAAACACTTTTGCAAGCAAAAATCCTCCTTTGGGCGCCAAAACTGTCCAGGCTGCAATCCTTTGCTAAAAGAGTTAATTAATTCATCATTATGGCAGCCCCTGCTTATATAACCCTCAACATTCTATATTTAATAATTGCCTTTCCTATTCCTGGCAATTAATTAATTAATAAACATACTTTTCTCTTTAACTTGAGCGCCTAAACTTGCATGCTCATCGCTGCCATTAAATAAATTAATTTAATTTATTTTTAGCCCCCTTCCTCCAGTTTTCTTTGACTTCACATCATGCACTGACCTTCTATTTCTCCATGGCGCCAAAATTATGAAGAACTATTAATAAATGCATTATCTATTCTCCAAATGGGTCGCACTTTTTAGCATGCTTTAGGGCTGCATTAAATAAATTAATTTAATTTATTTTTAGCCTTCCTCTTCCAGTCTTCTTTGACTTCTCCTAATGCATTGACTTTTCCTCATCCCTGGGCGTCAAAATTAGGAAGGAAAACTATTAATAAATGCAATTAAAGTTATTCTTTAATGCCCAAAGGGGTCACACTTTTTGACATGGCAGATTTCTATATCTAAAAAGTCAATTTTAATGGGATTATTCACCCTGCACTGCAGCTCCAAAAATCCCTTCATCCACTTAAGTTGTTTGACTTCCATGATGAGATTTTTACCCTGCAAGGCAGGTAACAAATTCCCATCAATGCCTTAAGTGATTTTTCTTTATTTTGTAATGGAAATTTTCGCCCTGCAAGGTAGGTTCGAAATTCCTGCCTGCCTGCTGCCTTTAAAATCCCACTGCAGTTTAAATCTATCCATTCCCAAAAATGCGACTTGCCTGGGAGAGACTTTTTTGTGCACGACTTCGTCTTTTTAAAGAGAAGTTGATTTCCTGAGGCTGATTTCTTCTGACATGGCAGCCGTAGATGATCTCTAGATACTCCAAGCAAGAAAACAGACTGTACTGGCGAAGGAATTGACCTAGGGGAATTTCACAGAGAAAAACACGCAAAAAAATAAAAAATAAAAAATAAAAAACGAAAAACGTTGCTAGAAGTCACAGACAAAGCCCAGGATTCATTCTTGGTGACAACCCTACTGGTATATGTGAATATTGACATGCAAAACTTCAACAGGGTTAAACCGGAGCACAATTTACTTCAAACGGGGCTTAAAATAATTAAATAAAAATTTCCCGCAGACAAAACCTGGCGAAGGGATAAAACGAGTTTCGACATCTGGGTATTTGTCGAAATTGGCTCATATGACTCTCTGGAAATATCTTGACGCAATACAGGCATTTTTTGGCAATGAAAACACAAAACGACCCGTTATTTTAAAAGTACAAACATTAAAACATGGGGTAGTCTCAGATTTCAGGGTGAAATCTGGGGACACCAGTTGGCTCCGTTTGTGGACATCTTTGTCTCTGTCAAAATGACATGAGCAAAGGTGAGATTCCAGCATCTCTGGTTTCGTGTCTTGTCTATTGGGCTCGGGGTCAAGCAAACAAAAACAACACAACACAGAAAAACAAAGAAAAACAGACAGTTTTATTTATATACATACAAGTTTTACCCTGTATCTCAGTTTCTGAACAGCCTCAAATGATGCCCATTGAAAGGCAGTCGTAACTCAATTCCATCCCCGTAGGCAAGGAAGAAAGTGTCCAGTTTGGTAACTCTTTTGATCATGGAGGGCCCTATCCAAAGTGAAGGATTTATCGTGCATGCCCTTTGGTTCATGTCTATTGTCCCGCCAAAGTACCCAGTCTCCGATCTCGAACTTCCTTTCTCTAGCCTTCTTGTCAAACACCTTGGGCAAGTCCTTATCAACTTCATCTTGTGGTGGCTCATCCTTTCTTCTCCTTATGGTGGGTAAGTTTGCATCAACTTTCTCCGTTCCCAGATTTATTTGTTGCGTTTCTGAGGAAGAACTATCACCATGTTCTTTGTTCTTCTTCAGGTACTGATCATGCTTGTTGAAGGTCCCCACCAAGGAAACTAAACCCTTGGGGATTTTGTTACCTTTTGGTTGGATTATTCCACTATTGTCATCATAACCTGGATCAATTTTGCCTGCGATTATTTGTCGTGGTGGTGATTTACTCCCTTCAACATACAATCTGCCAAAGATGTCTTGTTTCAGACATGTCGATGTTTGTTTGTCATCGTTGAAAGTCTGTCACTGTTCAACATTATCAAGGACTTTGGGGCGGTAGACCATCTCCACTTTATAGTTTCCTTATCTAAATATGGACGGTGGTCTATCCGGATTCAATAGTGCAGCTGTGGCTGCCAAAGAATCTACCTTGGAGTTCTGATTGGTTGGAATGAAGTTGATAGATAAGGCGGAAAAATCCAGTGTGGCAAAAAGCACTTTATCTCTGTAATGCTTTAGCTCATCTCTTTTGACTTGATTTTGCCCTCGAACTTGCTTTACTAGAAGTTCAACATCTCCTTGGGCTTTGAGGAGTCTTACTCCTTTCTTTTTAGCTTGCTCCATTCCTAGAAGCAATGCTTCATACTCCGCCGTATGATTGGTGTTCTCAAACATCAACTTGTGGGAGTATGGGAATATCTCATGATCTGGAGATATTAGTAGAACGCCGACTCCTGATCCAAAAGAACAAAAACTTCCTTTAAACTCCAACGTCCAAACTTTTTCCTCTTCTTGTGTTGGCTCTGGTTGAAGTTCAAGCTCTGGAATGCCTTTATCCATTTCCAAGAAATATACACTGTGGTCAGATTCTTGAAAAAGAATATGAGATCTAGGATCCTCAGATTTTGTAACCGTGTCATTGGACTTCTTTTCTGGCTCCAGCTTTTGATTTATTCCTTTGATAGGAATATGAGCACAGGACCAATCCATCTTTACTTCTCCTCCCAACTCTTTGCAGAAGTTTCTGCTCAACAACATCCTGTAGGAGACAAGAATATCTGCAACTAGGATTGTCATCTTTAATCTTTTGTCAGGAAAAGCTGCCAGAATAGCTTGTGCATCTTTGATTTGTCCGATTAAAGGGACTTGTCTCTCCATGGAATAACACCTTTTTATGGTCTTTGTCAAGGTAAGCCCAAGAGCATCTGCAACTTTAGTTGGCATGACATTGTTAGAAGCACCTGAATCTAAAATGCAGTTGCTTAACTTGAAACCATTAAGCAATAGGGAAACATAGAACGGTTCCACTCTTTCAGAAGATGGTGAGGATTTAACAACTGCAGTGTTGTTCTGGGGAGGAGTATCTTTGGGCTTAGGCAAAAGGCCTTTTGATGTATTGGATTGTCTTGGTGATTGTACATATTTGACTAGCCTATTTAACTGCTGAGGAAAGGCTCTCAAGTATTCAGCTTCTGACATTTGAACTTTGGTTTTCTTGACATGATCAATAATGTCAAAAGAAGGAATAGATTCTGATTTATATTATGAAAATGGCAACTAGGGTATGAGAGAAAATACAAAAAAACAAGTAAATTATGGTCCATTAATCTGATCCCTTGAATTTTTGAAGCCAATAGATGAAGGACATTCTAGATTTTTAGACACAGTTGAGGCTGAAATAAATTAATAAAATATGCAGACCAACTGCCCTTAAATATAGATGGAAATGGTACCTTTTTTAACACCAATAATTCTGAAAAGTGGCTAATTTAATCACTAAAAATCAAATCTGTGAAAAGTAATAAAAATCAGCTTCTAATCAGCTCCAAAACCTCATGCATTAGATCTCTAGATAGGTCGCTCCTGCTGGAAATGAAAAAGAAACACAACAATTGTCCTTCTCCAAACCCTTGTAGAAATCTGCAAAATTTTCTTTTGTAACTGCTGGAAATAACTCCGAAAATTACTATAAATCTTTGCAAGCACAATGGAATCCCTTGTGTAGAGAGTCTTCACACTCTCTTGGGGTTTTCGTCCGCAAGAGAGTTCTTCTAAGGGTTTCCGTCTTTAGAAATAATTCAGACAAAGCTAAAAGTTTCAATTAAAAATCAGAATTTAGAAGATGATCAATGGTGTCTCTACAAGGAAAGTCGACTTGCATAAATATAGTTAGTGACCCAAACCAGCCACTCATGCAACCAATCACCTTTCTCTGTATTAAATGCCTCTTTCCCTCCAAAAAGCTCTCCTCATGCAAGTCGCATTTTCCTTAAGGGAACAACTTTTGCTTTTTTGTCTTTTTTCTATTTTATCTTTGCCTCCAAGCAAGTCGCACTTTTTCATAAAAATATATTTTTGCTAAGTGCTTTATTCTTTTATTTGCTTTTTCTATGTTTATTTTATTATTAAGTCCATTAATTTATTATAAGTGCTTTTTATAATCTTTTATTTGTTTTTTTGCACTTCATAATAAAATAATAAAACTTAAGTCTCCCTTTTATTTTTCTCCTTAGCCGTTGGGAAGACAAAATAGGCTAAGGGTCTTCAACTGGGAAGAGGATATTACAAGAGCCCAGAAATTCCCAGCTGCAAAATTACTTGGAGACAACAATAGTTTTTCTGATCCAAACCCCACAAAATTCACAAATTCATATCTGAAGTAAAACCCAACTGATATGGAGTGAAATGGCCCCAAAATACGCCCTAGATCTGAAACACAACCTTCCAATGACTGAAAATCTGAAGTGTAGCACAATAGTCAACCCTAGGTGGATCCACCTCACAAAGTTGAAGAGTTTTCACTCCCCAACTTTCAAACCTCAGAGGTTTTCATCCCCAAAGCTTCTTCTCCTTAAGGGTTTTCGTCCTTAGAAGAATTGATGCAAGCAAAATAGCTTAACATGGAATAAGAGAAAATAGATTGGAAAAAGATGATCCCCATGGCTCCCAACACCTCTATTTATCTTTTTTTCTGTTACAAATCCCAAAGAAAGGCACCCATATGGTTCCCCCCCTTCCTTTGGACCTTATGTTTGCACTTTAACTTCTAGGAGAAGTTCGCTCCATTATGACAACACTTTATGTTTAATCTTTATGACTTGCCAAATCTATTTCTTTATTGACTTTTATCTTTTTTCCTCCTTAACCACTTTTAAGTGACATTATTATAAGTTGCTTTATAAAATAAACATAAAAAATGACTTTAGAAACTTAAAATAAAAGTCACCACCTTCTTCCCCTTTTTACACCCCTTAAGCCTCCGAGAAGAGAATTAGGCTAAGAGTCTTCATAGGATTAATGTCAAGAAGGGGACATTACATAGACCAATTTGGCCCCTCCTCATGACAAAGGCTACCCTTAGCACAATTTTACATGGTGATTGTCCATTGTCCCTTTGTCCCAACATCCAAGGTAATAGTTGGGACACAAAGGTGCACCCAACCTCATTCAGCTAGTCCCAGCAACATGGAAAACCCCATCTCAACTCTCGGGAGCCTATTTCTAGCCCTTGCATCTATCTCTCTTGCTCCCACATGGTGACACTTGTCACAATCTCATACAACGTGCATTTTAGTGTCCTTATTGTCCCCTCACCTCAATTGTCCCCTATTTTCATGGGTGCAACTCACCCTCTAACCCCCGACTGAGCCGGGTTAAGCCATGTTGGGTTAATGGTGAGTTAAAGTGCTAAAAATCAAGAAAAGATTCAAACTCCAACACTTAGCCATTTTTGCATTTTTGAATGTGATGTTTTTCCTCCCAAACACCAAATACATTGTTATGTTGCTGAAATTTTAGAGAAACCCCCATGCTTGAAAACGAAAATTTGCTCATAACTCAAAAACCTTGCATCGGAAACTCATGAAATGTTAGCAGCACCTTCCTTGCAAAAGTGCCTTTCTTTTGGTACCAATCTTGCCTCCATTGATGGTCTGGATAATGTTTTAATGGCCAGAGGAAAAATGCAGCCATAAAACTTGCCTTTTCAGATCTACAAAAATCTAACGATCTAAAAACCCTGAAATTTGGAGCAAAGCATCCCAAAGGAAACGGAACTTTTGAGACTACTTCTATCTCATTTCGACAGCCAAAAGACCACTTCACTAAAAATAGTAAGTTTTACCAGGTTCTCACATACTAAAAATAGTAAAGTTTTGAAAACGAGTCACTTTCTAAGTCACTATCACCCCTTTCATGTCAAGACCACTCAAAAGGTGCCAATTTGAGAAAAATTCTGAAAATAGACATCCGGGGTGGGACTTCCTAAAAATAGTAGGTGTTGGGATTTTGGTCAAATTGTTCATATCCATCCATCTCCTGTCCATTTCACTAACTTTCTTCATGATGAAGTTCAAATACTCAGGTTTAGAGCCAATTTCCACATTAAACACTGAGCATCCCAATGTAGGTGATGTGACAAACATGGATCTAGAGGACCTAAAAACAAGGATGCCGAGAGAACCCTGTGAAGCTATGGAGGAAAAGATATTCTCAAGTAGGCTATTCAGAGTTGGCAGACATCCATTATTCATTCAAAGCACAAAGCTTGTCCTTATTTGTGCCCACCATTATGACCCAGATTCAAGGACAATTCAAGTAGATGATAATTCACTGCTGGCAGTTCTCACTCTAAAGGGTATCTCTCAATGCCTGCAAATTCCCACTAGTAACAATATGGTGATCATCACTCAGAAATTTGCCTCTCAAGAATGGGCAAGAACGGATTCATATTTGCAAGGTTTGGTAGTTGGATCCTGGCTTAAAAAGGGAAGGAACTATTCCCTGAGATCCTCTCTCTGTACAATTTTTCCCTCGCTAGTGTTTCTAGGGTAAAGATGATAAAGGTTGAGATCGAGAAAGAAAGAGTCCATTGGGATAGTGCTTTCCCATTGATATCTGAGATGAGTTGTCTCGATCCTCATTCCTTGGTGAGCAAGAATGTGTTCGCATCTGCAGTTGATAATGTCTTCTTTGTGGTCACGCACAATGAATGTCAGGTGTGAAATGATGAACAATGCAATTTCAGAACTTGAGTCTTGTGAGGAGCATGCATCTGACATCTTAGAAGAAATCAGTAAAAGTGTGCAAAAGCTTGGATGCCCTTCACTCAATGAACATTCATCCTTGGAGGGACTCCTAAATTCCTTCCAAGAATTGGTCCAAAAACAGACAAGAGATCCTTTCTTCTTCAATGAGGATACATTGGAATCACTCGCAAAGATTAGAGGCTCCATCTCTAATACTGTGGGAGATCATAAAGTATGGTTCACACAATGCAAATCCCTTGGTGGTATTCTTAATACTTGGATCAGTGCTTTGGAGTATGTTCGCATTCCGCAAGCAAAGGAAGTTACACTCACAGCAGCTCGATTCAACAAAGAGGTCAAGGGCAAGGATTTCATACTTGGAGCATTCCATAGAGTCCATCAACAACAAGCTCTTCGTCATTAGAAGCTTTTTCATCTTCGAACTGATCACTTCTCTCTTCTTCTCTCTACATTCTAATTCTTTGTTGGGAATGTACTTTTTGGATATTTTGTCTTATTCACTTAAGTGACCTTTTAATTTTGCATTGTAAAATGTAATGTCCCTTTCCTTGACATATAAAGACAATTTGGGTTTTCCAACAAACCCTTATACCAAATGTGCAACAAACTGATTTTTATTTTAAACCCTTACCAAAACAAATACAACAATTTGAAATCTTCCTTTATTCATCTAATAACCACAAAGCAACAATAACCAAAAGGCCCAAAGCCTTTAGTAACCCTCAAGGCACAAGTATATGCAAGAAAATATTTTTTTAACCAAGATCTGAATTTATTTATATTTATTTTGTAACTGAAAATGGAAGATAAAAACAATTGACCGTTTGATACAGAATTTGAAGATTGGAAGGCTGGAAATGATGCCCTAGGGCAGATTTATGCCTTGTAACAAGCCCTAGCACCAAAAATAACCCTTTTCACAACTGAACTAGCCTCCTAAGGGCTTTTTTTCACCTCCCTACAACTTTGCCCAACCCTAAAATTGTGCAAAAACTGTCCAAAAACTGTCCCAAGCGAATATCACCTGATTGGTGGCTGTTCCAAGACAAAAAAACTCTGAAAATATGATATGCAGATGATGCCTTAGTTGCCAATATCTGAAATCTGATCCAAGTTGTGCCCTGACTGATAATTCTGATAAGATCTAGAAAATTTGTTGATTGTAAGCCCAAATGTAGCTCCTGATTGGAACTACCTCAAAGGATTAGTAGATTTTCGTCCACAAATCTGAATACACCGGAGGGTTTTCGTCCTGGGGGGTTTTCATCCTCAGATGCAAAAGTTGTAGCAGCAACTCAAACCTTCAATGTCCAAATAGATGAGAGTAAAAAGATGTGTCCAAATGACCACTCAACACTCTTTTATAACTTTACTTTCATTTTTCCCAAGGAAAAGCCTCCAAAAGCAACTTTCCATTTCTATTCCTTCGTTATGATTTGTTTTTTCGAAAGTAACTTTTTATAATAATAAAACTTTATCAAAAAGTTATTTTTTATAATAATAAAACATAAGTGTCTTTTATAAAGTTAATTTTTTGACACTTAAGTTATATTATTAATTTATCATACTTTAATTGAAAAGGGGACATGACATAAAAGTTCTTTTTCATAAATAAGAAACGAACTTATTTTTATTCCTACGGGAATAGGAAAGGTCACAATTGGTAGGTATATGAAAAGTCACTTGAGGCGAGATGAAGAGACACTTTGTAAGGCTATATATTGAGATGACTTCTCCATTCCAAAGTGCTAGCTTTTGTTCTCCTACTATGACAAACAAGAAGCTATTTTCTTCTATATCCTTGTCTGTGTTCTTCTACTTCCTATTTTCCAACTATGCAAGCTTTGTAATCTTGAACAACCAAGAAAGAACTGTGTCTTTGAGGAATAAATCAATAGAACTTTGTGTCTTTGATTTGTTAATCTTGTTATTGCTTACACAATTGTTTTTCTTGTTATTGAATGTGGACCTACTCTGGTTAATATTTGTGAAATTTGCAAGTGCCTACTCACAACCTTAACTCTCTCCCTATGTTCCTATCTCCCCTTTACCTTTTTTCAATCAAATTCCTTGTATTTCATACAAGTAATTTGCCACAGGTTTAGGGGAGTACTCCTGTGTGATCCCCGAACTAACGGCCACCCATAGATTTTTTTATTTCTTGCATTCAATAAATGGGAGCCTCCCCATTCCCAAGAGGAAGGACCTAGTCCCAGAGAATTGACGAGAACTACTAATTTGTCCTGAGACAAATTATTTCGCCAACACCTATCAAAACACTACATGAACTTTGTTTCCAAGATTGATTCGCCTTTGTCAAATTTTTCTGTAAGTTGCACATTTTGTTGGTATTTTGGGTTGTGTAGTGTTGTTGAACTGTGGACATTCTTGCCAACCCACTCTACCACACATGCTTCTGTATGACCCCTCTCAGTTTTGTTTGGTCCTATCCTAACTGTATTTTAGAGCTCTTCATTTCAATATAAATTATCTTTCTCTATTTTGAGATTTATGCATTTTGTTAGCCTGTTTTTGTTAATATGGTTCACATGGCTCCCCATTCCTTCATATTGGCACTCTTGTCATCTCAACATTGAGGCTCCTAAACTAACTATGGAAAAGGTCCAAAAAGCCATTGAACACAAGAAATTCGGTCTTAGGTTGCAAATCTAATACGAGAAAAATCTATAATCTAGTGATTATGTGTCTCCTAGCCCTAGCTATACTGGTGGTAATGACTTGTTCTGCCATGGGGATGCTAACTCTCCTATACAATGTGTTGATCATAGTGCATCTTGTTGTAAAGGAGTTTGTTATCCTCCATATTAACCAGATGCGCCTTCATCCTTCTCCTCTAAAGGGTCAAACCTAAAGAAGAAAAGGAAGAGGTAATGTAAATCATAATGGAAACTTGCCATAATGTCACGGGTCTTACACAAGAGGGCATACATGAAAACTTTACCAAACATGATAAGGAATAGTGTAGGCATTTCCATGGTAGTTAGAAATCTAGCACCTATTTGAAATGACATGTTTCTCCCCCACCTAGTCGTTGTGTAATGTCCAAAAGTGGTCATTCTCCTTCTCTCAAGTATAGGTCCTATAGATGATCCTCCTCATTTTGATCATAAGGATGAACATCCTCGCAATAGTTCTACATATCTCACTAGAAATCCTAGAGATAATCTCATCATTTTCACCTTATATCTTAGATTTTTTCTCAAACTTCGCATAGTGAAGCTCTTGTTTGGTTCAAAATTCTTCCTCCTTGTTCCTATATAGTTTCCACTACCTTGTTGAGGATTTCATTCCTTTCTTCAATGTTTCTAGACCATTCAACTTAGGCATCCAATCCACTACTAATATTAAACAAGATAAAGGCGAGTCTAATTTTGGGTCTATTTGACACTTTCACATTGTTGTTCATCGTGTAGAACAAGATTCAATTCTTTGATATGTTCTCTCATACCTTGTGATGTGAAATCCACGTTGCAGTTCTCAAATGTGAACCTGCTTCTTGTGAAAAATCTTTGAATGAATGTATTAAACTAGAAGCATTTGCAAAATGTGCAGGTATTCAACCTTTCCTTCTTTAAGGATCTTCCTCTCATCACGAACATAACTGGTGATGGTGTATCTAACTCTCCCCCGAAGCAGAAAGATACGAGAGATTCCCATGAGGTCAATGTTATTGGCGAGAAAGAAGCTAGGAAAGATAACGATGGAAAGAAAACTGATAAATTATATGATCCATCTAAATATTTCAGCTTACATAAATCTAAATGCCACTCCACCAAGGATTAAATGAAAAAAAAAACACATAGAGAAGCGAAGGAGGGGAAATATTTAGAAGACACTTCTTACTGAGCCTAATCGCAAGTTGGATGTCTTTAAGGAGCCTCTCTTCAATTGTGACAAGAAAAACAAGAGAAGCAAGGTTAGGAAGAGACACTCTCATTCCCAATCCTCTCTTTCTATTCTAGTTAGTGTTCTAGAGATGTTGGCGGAGTTGGTTTCTTTTGATCAAGTCACAAGAGAAACTAACCCCAAAATCAAAGTTGACTTCTGGCAGGCCATCTTCAACAAACCTAACTAATGGTTTGTGGGTAGGAATTTTCCCTTCAACTTGACAACCATCCTTTCCCAACAGGTAATCTTGTCTTTACCCTTTTTGTTTCTCTTAGTTTGCACTTCTTTCCACCATAGGGGTACCTACCACCTGAGCGTGGTATGTGTTGCCTTCACCTTCCTTAGATCAGCTACTTAATCAAATTCAAAATACTCCATCTCAATGAGCCAATTATCCCAACTCTTCAGTATTCAAATTTCTTGAGAAAATTAGAACCATCATCTTGATTCCTCTCTTGATCTTCAAGACGGCCTTAATGAGCCTATATTCCCCTCCCTCGAACTACTCATGCAGTTGGGCTAGGTCCTCTACTCCCACCTCTTCATCTCCAACCTCACTTACATAATCCCTTTGGACAAATCCCCTTCTATTCTCTTCAATGGCAGCTAGTCTCATCTGCCTAACCCTCAAGGCTCTAACATGTCTATACTCTCATCTAGTCCCCGTGCCACATTGGCAACTATTGCTCCAACTCTAGCCATCATTCTTCTTGGAGGCATCTCAACCCAAACCTATTGCTGCAATCTTTGGTTGCAATCCTATGCAGGTGTTATTCTTTAGAAACTCGCAACAAGACTCTTCCTCTCAACAAAGCATAATTACAATACCATCTACCCAACACTGTCTTAGCTAGAACACGCGTAAAAAATTCCCCTCTACCTAGAGTTGTTACCGGGTCTAATACCATATGATGCAGTCATAGTTAGGGGTTCCATTGAAGGACAACATTAAACCATGCAGCCTAAAACTCCACTCCACAACAACAAAATTGCACACACACTCCATGTGCATCATATAAAAAACAAGCTTAAATTATAATGTTTTCAATAAGGAAATTGCAATTTAAGTGTGCATTACTCTCCTATAGTCTGGTCACATACTTCCACTACTGGCAGTGTTACAAACTCACAGACTCAGACTTGCAAACTCACAACAAGCCTCTGCTTAAACCCAACTTGATTCCTTGGCTTAGATTCCTCATAGATCCACACTTAGCTAGCTCGTCAGCCCCTCTTGAACAATGGCTCCCGTCATTTATGACAGCATACAATCGTGAAAGATCCCAAACCCCCTTTTGCTTGAATTTTTTTTTTTTAAATTTATATATTGCTCAGGCGTGGAACTGAACTGATAACATCAAGAAAAACCATGGAACAACACTCTCATATTGCATAAACAAATTAAATAATGCCAAACCTGCAAACCGAGTGAATACATAAAAGGCACCTAGGGTTTAAATGGCAGATTTCTTCATAAATAATTCATCTGTAAATTCAATATTGATTTCTGATGATAAATAATTAGGGAAAACACAACTAGAAATCTGCAGATGGAATGATAATAAAATATTGTCTAAAACCCAGCCGTAATTGATTCAGACCAAATCGATTTGATATATATTTGAGGCTAAAAGATACAACAATAAATTAGCATGAAGAATACCTCAATCACTGCATAAAACAACTGTAGAATAAGCCGCCCCACTATAGAAGATGTCTGAATGTTCACTGCTGCAATTTATTTCTCTTTCTGAAACCGCTGAAATGATAAATAACCTGTGTAAACAATGAAGATCCCTGAATGGAAACTTCTCTCACTTCTCCTGGGGTTTCCGTCCACAAGAGGAATAATCCAGAGGGTTTTCGTCCTTGGATTTTGTTTGCAAAGCTCCAGAGCTAACTGCCGGGAAGAAAATAATAATAAATCTGCATAGTGCCGGCACAAGTCGCACTTTTCCCTTATAGCCAAAAACCCTTCCAAAATGCAAGTCACACCTTTTCCAAAGGAGCATAATTAATTTTTAATTAATTTATTCCTTCTCCAAGCAAGTCGCATTTTTTTGGCTTATTTAATTTCTCCCCAAAGCAAGTCGCACTTTTTGCCTAGGAAAGCACATTAAATAATTTATTAATTTATTTACATGTACTTTCCTAAGTCGAAGTCACTTAAAAAGTCTATTAATTCATTATATGTGCTTTAGTGGTACTTTATTTTATTTTTAGCACGATATAATCAAATTAATAAGCCGAAGTCACCCTTGAAATTGTTAGGAATTAATATTTAGTTATTGTGAACATTAATAATGTTTGTAGAATTATATTATCTAGATGATAATATAATATTGTAATAGTTAAGTGAGTGTGAGATAATAATAATATAATGTGTAAGTTTAAATAATGCAAGTGAGTTATTTGGTTGGTAAACCAACTCACATAGATAAGTTTTTGAGGATATTGTGGGATGGGGTGTTGAGATATTCTGGGAGAAGTTGAGGATTCTATGGGATTCAAGATTAAGGTTGACTCCTTGTTTTAAGGAGCTGCTCAACCTATATAATTGTATATTCTCCCATTGTAAATCATCCCGAATGATTTCTAAAATCAATATAATAATATTCATTGTTTATTATTGTGTTAGATTATTTGTAATAATCTGGACCAAATTTATTAGAAATCACCCTTTGGCCGTCGGGTAGACAAAAAGGGCCAAAGGTCTTCGATCGAACTATTCAAGAAAGAGGGACATTACAAATAGCAACCGTTATGAAAGTTTAAATGGTTTTGCTTCCCTCATTCAAATAACTGCCACTCCTAGTTGACTCTTTAGCTTCTCATCAGTTGTATGGCTTTGACTCTCAAGGTCGCTCATTCCATATGGCATGGACATGTAGCACCATTAAGAATATCGTGAAAAATGAAATGACACATCTCCCTCATCCATAATAGTGCATGGTCTTGCATGGGGGTGTTGTGCAAAATGGTCCATACACAAGATTCTAGAACTGTTAACTATCGTAAGAACTTCACTGATACAACTCATGCATTTAAGTGTCACAACAATCGAGTCTACAAGCTATCACAACAATCTCAAATGCTATAGGTATCATGCGACATGACATAGTCACACAGATCCGAGGGAGCTCGTGTAATTTTGGAGACCAAAATGAATCGCAGAGTTGCCCAAGACCATCACTCTAAGCACGTTGCACACAAAATCACAAGATATCGCAAAGCTTTGTAGGCAACAAATATGTTGCATGTGACTACAAGTCATGCATGACTTTGTCACTTGCATGGTTGCATAGAACTTCATATAACTCATAGACTTGTCGAAGTCAATTTTTTTGGGTAATCTCCAATTTTGAACTATAATATCTTTCCAAAAAACTCAGCTCACAATATAGAAGTTCTAACACCTTTAGTTGTGTGGCTAGACTTTATGGGCACTGAAATTGCCATTTTGGGGTTGCACATACTTCTTATTTCTAATCCTACATGTTTTTGGTTGATGCAACATTGCTTGTGGACCTAGATGCTCCTGCATGAGATCATTATGCATTACTATGCTATAGTTTATGATCGATCACTAACTCCTCTACCTTGGTTCTCGCATGTTCTCAGCAGTCGGGTCTCAATATTTAGGGAACATGCTTGTGATCCCCTATTTTGGTGCCTGAGCCTTGGTTTTTCCCTTCACTGTCCAATTTCTCACGTCATCGTGTGCTCTACATGGTTGCACATCTCATTGTTCTTGGATTAATTTCTCGCAATGCTAACATAGATCCTCCCT
The DNA here is from genome assembly GCA_019776745.2 of Taxus chinensis. Classification (NCBI taxonomy): domain Eukaryota; kingdom Viridiplantae; phylum Streptophyta; class Pinopsida; order Cupressales; family Taxaceae; genus Taxus; species Taxus chinensis. The sequence goes on along the minus strand of CM034156.1, from coordinate 64,168,032 downwards.
GCATGTGTCTTCAATCTCCATGTTTCATCATTCCATTGTAATTCACACAGATGAAAAAAGATAGGCCAATCCGTGACCAATGGCAGCAGTTTGGACTATTGATGATTCTTGAGGTACTGAAATCACAATAGTTGATTACTGTTTATCTAGCAAGACTAATAAATCAGCGGAGTACCACACTATTATCAACATGTTATATAACTCCCTTGAGCTTTGAATGTGCTATATGCAACTATATTATGATTCCTTATCAGTAGTTTCCCAACTCAACAAAGTTTGGAGTGTCCATAGAGATCCGCGGTTCAATTTATTTTCTGTCAGATGTTCTGTATCCTCCGATCTCAGAATGTCAGGGCAAACGCTTTGGTTACTGAGATCTTGAATCACCTCGATCCCTAGATTTGACCCCATTTTCAAGTACAATAGTTGGATAAGGAGCTGAAGTTTTGTACACAAATCAGGCACAGTTATTGCTACATTCATCAGTGGGTCTCACATGTAAGTCAGGGTTATGGTAGACAAGCTCAAGTCTCTGAAGAAGGGGTAATTCTTTCAAGAATCTTTCCCATGGCATCCGGGAGACAAAAAATGCGTAGGAAAAGTTGGTATTGCAGTTTGTTGTCTCCACGAGGGCAAAGGAAACTCAACTCCAGGCCCTGAAAACAGAGTTTCCAGTTTCAAAAAGAAAAGGCGGAAACTTATAACTTGTAGTTCCTCAAAGGGGACTTTTGACATTGTCAAAGCCTGCACCAGACAGTCTATCCATCTTATCTTTGAATGTTAAGAGACAAACTGTCTTAGAGGTCCCTGATCATGTCAGACGGAAGGAGCTGACGATCAAAAATGCCTATTGCAAGGCTCTTCCAATTGAGAAGCCCTCTAATTCACTATGCTTAATCTACAGAGAGCGCTGGCAGTGGTCTTGAAGTTGCTAGATTGCAGAATATTATGGGTAACAAGCAGTTAGTTGCTTGGACTTAACATCACAATGACTTAAAGCTGGGACCGCACCTAAGGAATACTGACACTGTACAATTGGGAGCTTTGTTTCTCATCATCCTACAGTCTTCTAGCTGTATCTGTTATGTTACAGTTGCTTGGACTTAACATCACAAGGACTTGAAGCTGGCACAGCACCTAAGGAATACTCACGCTTTAATATTGGGAGCTTTGTTCCTCATCATCCTATAGACTTCTAGCTGTATTTGTTACTTCATCACTATTAGGCAGTATAGCTCTGATATTAAATATTGTAGCGGTATCTTAGATCTTGATAAATATCATAACTATGATGCTTATGATTTATTATCTTACTGTTATTATCAAAGGTGACATTAGTTATGGCCTGGTTGGGGGACTTTTACAGCCCATCTGGTTAAATTTTTCGTTATTATTTATCATGGCCCACCATACCTGGAAAGCTGCCAGGTTAAGGTAGGTTTGAATACTTTTGTAAATGGTGGTTTATTAGTATAGTATTTCGGTTTTTCTCTTTTTACTCAAAATAGCAAGTAAAAATTTGAAAATCACAAATATTGATTGATACACCTGCCTTCTGTTTTTGATAATAAAGTATTCAAATTGTTTACAATTTAATTGTGCAATACATCAATTGATGAGAAGCAAATTCCATAGTCGCGTGAAGAAGCTATTATACTGACCTGGCCTGCCCATTGCCGTAGCCCTCTAATATGCTCTTTGATCTGCTCAAGGGTGAAAAGCTCCATCAAAGAAACAGCTTGGACCTTTGCCTTCTTTGAAATCCCAAATTTTCCATAAGCAGAATGATCAGAGTGAGAGACATTCATTATGGATTCCTGCATAATTTGCATAGGCTCTTGCTCAACCTGCTTAGGAACAATACATGACGAAGGCGTTGCAAGCTCAGCCTTGATTAGTTTCCCTTGTTTCTTCCCATATTCAGTATGAGGATCCCGTAAAGTATCTACATTAAATTCGTCAAATTTTTGAATAGATCCTTGCTGTGATCTTGCAGCCTGTTCTATCATCAATGGTGCAGGCTCCGCTTTGATAGTTTCTGACACATCAGATTTTGTTAAAACCAAGTCATGTCCATTTGGATGTAAATTTTGAGTTTGCATTGGGGAAACCCCTTGCATACTTGGACTTTGCATAGATATCAACATACTCCGAACCTCCTCAGAGACAGGTTCTATATTTCTCAGTTTTATTTGAGATACATCCTGTAGTGTGTCATGCATAGAAGTTACTTTGATAGACGTCGATGCTTTGGCCTTCATTGTTCCCAAGTCATGTACACTTGGTAAAGAAACTTCAGAAAGCCCTTCCATCTCACTTGGTATTCTCGAAAATTCCAGTGTACTTATAACTTCCTGCTGTGCACACCTTGGACCAGTAGGTTCAATCTTTCTTCTTTTCACTATAAGTTGTTCATCCTTGATTGCATCAAGTATGGCGGTTATAGAATTTTCTGAAACATTTCCGTTATTCCCAACAGTAGTGTTAAAATTTGAAGAGTTTGGCATACCATTCACAAATTCTGTTGCCGCTGATTTTGATGACAGGGCATGTTTATTGTTGCATTGTTGCATAATACATTGATGAACTGGGCCACAAACAAGACAATATTTATCAAAGCAGTGTCGATAATGCCCTATAAGATTATAGGATGCCTTGCAACTTGGATAACTACATTCTCTATCATTGCATGTAGTAATGTGTGACCAGAGCTTGTGTCTGGCTATATATACACCAGTCCGGCATTGGCATTCTGGAGCTGAACATTTCCCAGCATGGTAAAAATAAAGCAGCATCTGTTGTTGTCTGAAAAGTTGCAACTTCTGTTTTTTAGCAAAAATTCTGAGTGGTGCATCCCCCATAGTATATCCAGTAGTCCCACATCTTGCTTGGGACATTGCAATTGAAGTGATATCATTTCCCAAAAAATTCTGAGAGGGCTGGTGCTGCTGCATTATGTACTGTTCCAGCACAGGTGGTGGCTCTTGTTGGGGTGGCTGAGGTTGCTGTATCAAACTCGAAATTTTTTGTGGAAGCTGAAGCGTTTTTTGTGACTGCAAACTGACTTGTTGCTTAACTTGGCCTGAAAAAATATTATAAACATTACCAGAATTTCTTTGTTGTTGCTCTTCACTTGATAATACATGTCGCTTTTCCAATTTCTCAGATTGCTCTGTATTGACTGACTGAATACACAAGTTATCATTCAATTCTTCAGATTGTTGAACCAATGGATCATAGTAAGTAAACTGCTGTTGGTCTCTTGGTGGCAGTAAAAACATTTTTTGTTCTGGAAATTCTTTCTTGGACGCTCCACCTAGTCGTGTTTCAGTACCTCCCCGTTTCTGCCCCAGTGACATCAAAGCAGACTGATTCTGATGTATTCTTTTTCCTTCTACAGATAGTTGCTGCTGCTGCTGCTGCTGACTGTGTTGCACTTGTTTATGTTCCTGAGTACATAATCCTTGGACATGTATCAGTTTTGTAGATAGTAACCCTAAAGAGTCCCCATTCAAATTTGTTTCAGTAGGAAGCTCTCCAGATGATGTGGGACCATATATGTTTACAGAACCCAGAAGGTTAGCTGCATTCATTGCATAATCATCACAAGCTAATGGAGCCGACTCATTGGCAATTGCAGCTGGTATGCCACAGTACAATGTGTTCAGTTTTTTATTATGAACGGAGACTGGACAAAGTAATATGCAAGAATTCAAGACAAACACAAAAGATCTTCAAGAACATACCAAAAAAATCGTTTAGTTCAATCCATTTAAAAGCAAGTCATGCAACTTACATTGCATAAGTTTTTTCCGACACTGCTGACTGCCATTCTGGTGAGAGGAAGCTTGCAGATCATCATATTGTGAAGCATTTAAGTAACCTGAATTAGATAATGCTGCAGTGCCATGCATCAGATGCTGATTATTGCTTGCCAATTGTACTGCACAACACCCATATGAAGAATTCTTCAGATGCATGCAAATACCACTAATTGTGCTGCATGTTTGTTCATGCATATTGCAACAAATTTGGCCATTTTTCCCACCAGTAAATTGCTGTGGCGAAATAAATTCCGTATAGTTAACATTCCTGTAACGCTTTTCACCAGAGGATGCTTTCTTTCTCACTACAAACTGTGATTCACTAAAACGGGGCATTGGAATCATCTGATTCCTGACACCATGCACACCTATTATAGGCACTACCTGGTTTTCTGTACCCATAGATATGCCTCCAACACCCTGCTCACATTGAAGAATGTCACCTAAGGGTCCCAGGACTGTCAACAAATTGTCACCAGAATCAGAAAAGGTGTCATTATTAAGAACAGAAGCATGAAGAATTTTATTGGAATCATCATCAGCTCTCATAAATGAATTGGAATGCATTTGACCTGATCCACTGCCGGCTGGCAACCTGCATTGCATACCAGCGGGGTTTGGAACCATAGTGGCCAAAGCAGGATTTGACAAGATTGAAATATCACAACCAGTAGTTGTTGTCATTGATTTTCCACTTCCAATATTTGACATGCTTGGAGTTGGAATTGGTGTTCTCACAGTTATCATACACGATGCAGAATATGTGGCAAACCTTTGGTTACAGTTACCAGGTGAAATGCTCTTTCGCCAAAGCCTGCTATCATTGTACTTGTTCCAGAATACTGATGTCCTGTACATTTTGTTCGATTAGAAAAATGCAACACAGCCAAAATGCTAAAAAAAAAAGAACTCCTAGCAGTAGGTATGAACAATTCTATGTACTTGCACTGATCGGGAAAAATGAATGTACTCGTGCATGGATACAATCATTTCAACCAACCTGCAATACAGGCAAAATGCTACAAAGAAAATAAATAAGCAGACCCCCTAGCAGTAGGCATGCACAATTCTTGTACCTGCACCGATCGGGAGAAATGAATGTGCTCATGCAAAAAACTAATCAACACAACAAACCCTCCCAAAAGTAACTGAATATACCAGGCATTGTTACAAGCTATTATATATTGCAATTCATTTTTCAATATTTTATGAGTAAAACTGAACAAGACAGGAGAACACATAATTCTTATGAAACTTTAAACAATTTTTTGGATTCATTAAGCATCATACAATACATTCCCCTTTTTCATTGCCACCAAGTTATGATGTTTTTATCGCAAATAAGGTTAGCATTAGTATATGCACAAAGCTATAATCACTGCAGATGTCCATGTAATGATTGTGGTGTAGAGCAATAATTTAAAAAAGAGGATGATCAATCCAATAATGTATGAGAAATTTAAAGTCCATCGGGACCCCAGACAGAATGGGTCGAATATCAATCAGCCATAATAAGTTGTTGAAACACAAAGCAAACTGTGCCTCAACTCCAGAAACACTAATTCCTAAGGAGAAGCCAGGATCATTTGCCTATCGTACTACATTATTTTTCAAGGCAGAATTCTAGAGAAGAGCAGACAGAAAATTAAGAAACTTCAGTTTTTAACCCCTGAACTTGGGACAAAAACACCAAAAGAAAAAATATAACACATTAAATGAACACAATATAGGTTCATCTTTGACCAACTAAAATTAGTTAAGGTGTGACCGTGTGAGTACAACAAATAGAAAAAGACCTTAAAGTGAGGAGGAGGATATGCAAAAAACACAACATAGAGAGTTGAGATAGTGTCATAGATCACATTTACGGACTCAATGAGCATCCGCATAAGAAACAAACATTGAAAATGACAACAGCCTGTACATCCAACAAAACACACTAGTGGATAAATTGGCTAGTTCCTTTGTAATAAGATATCTCATGCACTTATTGGGGAAATCATACCTGATGTACTGAAAGTTCTTTTTATCGTTGTTTTGTCATTTTGATCAATTCCTTCTCAAACAAGGAGAATTGCTTGACATAATGAATGGTTATGAAATTAGGTTGAAGCATACCGAGTACCAACAACAGCTCCATGCAAACATGAGAAATATTTACCATCCATTGAACATTATTATTCATAAGCCTCCCATAGAAATCATTCTTGCACCATTATCAGCATGTAATTATAGGACTCACTGCCTTTGTCCCAACTTCAGCGTAAAGTACAAGAACATCATACACCTCAAAGACCTTATCATTCAACCAACAAAAAAGCAGTGTTACATGGGAGCACACACCCCCCATCCCAAGCCCACCAAGACACCCCAGGTGCTTGGGGAAGGGGACAAAACGTCCCCCCCCACACACCCCCCAAATGCAAAAATGATGGGACCGTCCCGAGAACATTTCCTGAGTTGAGGGAAAGCACCCGGGACATTCCAGGTGCTTCAAGACTTTGGGGACTCCAACGGGGATGCCGTGACGTCCCTGAGACGGCCAAGGGGCATCCTGACGTCCTTGAAGTAAAATAAGCCCCCAAAAAATATAAAAATATATTTAAAAAGATTTAAAACATAAAAATTTATGACTCTAAAAAGAGGTAAATGAAAACTAGTATGTTATGCAATGATACTAGATGTAAATCCGTTTGCCATGCAAAGTTACCTTCCCAAGAAATGGACTTTTGCCATTTTATGTAGGTTCCAAAAGAAGATGTTCTAACAAGAGATTGCTGTTGTTTTACATTTTTAAGCCTTTCTTATACACAGTAATAGCATCTATAAATTCACATGCATATTTTGAAGGATTTCTTTAGTTTCAAAATTTTGTTGTGCAAGTCTTGTTGATGCGAAATCACAACACCCCTGATTGTTTGCAACTCGATAGATTGAAACTGTCAGTGTGATTGCATTACATGGATATTTTCCCAAAATGTGGGACTTTGCAATCTGGAGAGCTCTCCAGATGAAGGACGGTTCCTATTCCTCTATTCTGATACACACATTCAAATTGTAGAGGATCTATCCTAAAATCTACTCTAACTTGCCAAGGAGATAGACTTACAAGGATTGCTAGAAATTAAACCTAATCTACAGGGGGTGATGCACCAAGAGGAATGTTGAATAACTTGCCTTGCAAGGGAATAAAATTAAACAAGATTGAAGAGGATGAGCATCAACACAGATCAGTTTCTTGTCACAAATTTATTCACCATTACACACAAAACACCAAAACATTTAACACAACCTAAAATGCATAGTTAACCAAAATTGTAATGTGAGATCAGAAAGAGGCAATGAACACAAAAGAGGGTTGAAATTCATCCACAGACTTATATTATTGCTACACAGATTTGATATAGTGCATTACAATGGCCAAGAGGCAAAAAGTGCATTTCCAGTTTGAATGGGAGGTTTGAACTCCACAAACAAGAGAAGAAGGGAGGGTGCAAAGCAAGATTATCCAACCTTTTGAAATGAGCCCCTCCTTACATTATATAGGAAGAATGAGAGAAGGGAGAGAGAGGAAGGAATTCGAAACCTTGCTTCAACCACCCAAAAATGCATTAAAAATCACCTACAACAATGATGGGTGCCAATGCCAAACCCATGCCTCCATATACTTTGCCTTGTTGGAGAAGAAAGGAAGCCCATACCTCATCATTTTGGTAGGTAGGAAATCTGGAAACACTCTCTAAAATGGCGGACTTATTTCTTCATTTTTAAATACTTAGCCTTACTAAAATTAAGAAAATCAGTTGTAGTTGTGTAGAGGACATTGAGAGCTTTCCAAAAAGTCCAATTTTATGCAAATTTGAGCTCCCAGTCAAAAGTTATGGCCATCTGAAGATGAGGTGCCATACTGCAATAAATGCCAGTGGTTAATTTGCCCTTTTCAGACTCCGAAATTGCATCGCACCCTCCGAAATCTAAAATTTTGAACGTTCGGGATTCGGAGCTTCAGGAATTTGCGCTTCGGAGATTGCCATTACTGTTCATTGATCTGAGCTCGTGAAACATCCGAAATGTTGAAACTTTGGATTTTGGACTCTGAAACCATTCGTATTGTGCGGCACTGTTCAAAATTGACCTAAACGTGAAACCTCAATTTCGGACCTTTACAATTTTCGGGTTTTTTGGACTTCAGGGTTTTGGGATTTTAGGTTTTCGGGTTTTCGGGTTTCGGGGTTTTTGGGACTTTGGGACTTCGGGGTTTCAGGTTTCAGGGTTTTTGGGACTTCGGGACTTCAATACTTCGGGTTTTTGGGACTTCGAGACTCGAGGCTTCAGGGGTTCGGGGTTTCGGGGATTCAGGACTTTGAGTTTAGATTATCCGCTTGGCACATGAAATCTCTGAAATCCCGAAAGCCCGAATTTTGGACTTCAGGTTTTGGACTTTTCTTCTCCCCACATGGCACTGTTCACTGCGAGCTCGTGAAACCTCTGAAACCCTTTCGGACTTCGGGTTTCAGACTTCTTGCTCCTTTTTCGCACTTCTTTCCGCCAAGTCCCCAAATTCACCTTCGGCCTACCTCCGAACGCCCTCACCTCCGAAGTCCGAATTTCAGATTTTGGAGCTTCTTCATTTCCCGAACTCCTTTGCAATGTGCTCGGCTTGGCTAACCTGTTTGGCCAATCCCGAAGTGTGATCTCCCCTGGCTGAAGCGATCCCTCATTTTTTTTCTATGGGGTCATGCTTGTTCAATTTTTCTTGAGGGGCAAAATCGGACAACAATTTGGCTACTCGCGGGATCACCTACTTGCTAGGTGAAAGATTAGTTTCCTTGAAGTATCCATTGGGCATGGAGTTATGAATGATAGTCTGATACTGATCTTGTACTTGAAACTTGCACCCGAATGCTTGCAAATTGCTGACCTTGAACCTGCTTTGCGGCCCGCACTCTCAATTTTCATAAGAAAATCTTTAAAATGAGATTTGTGAGAGTAGAAAATTGTTTTGACCTAGAATTTTCACCTGTTTTTGAAATGGACTATCCCAAAACCTGATTTAAGTTGCTCTGCATTTGTTTTCCTTTGAAATTAACAACTTTTCCATACAAGTATGAACTTCTTCCTGTTACAACATCCATCGGGAGGCACACTGAACTGCATAGTGATACAACCTCGGAGCAACAAAACCTGTGCCAAAGGCACTTAGGGAAATGAAACCTAAACTACAACATGACAATGTGCATACGCACTTCGAGGAATTAAAATCCTAGGCTAATATTTACAAGGGTGAAACCTTTCCTTTTTAGCAGCAATGTTTAAGATAGATCCCGTTCATCGGAATTGGAAGTTCCTCTCCGTCCAAAGTAGACAATTGGAAGGCATTGTTGCTTTTACATCCAGTGACCATGTAGGGGCCACTCCAAATGGCATCAAACTTGGAATGCCTACTTGGTTTTGCCTGAATTGCATCCCATTTTAGAACTAGGTCCCCCTCTTGGAAGGTCCTTGCTCTCGTGTTCTTATCAAATGACCTCTTGACTAAGGCCTGATTTCTTTCCATGCTTTGCATTGCATGTTCTCTGATTTCTTCCAATTCCACCAATTCCGCATACCTAGCTTCCATAGGCTCGAACTAGGATAATTCTAGTTGTTTCATGAGTTCCAATGCCGGCAACTCAAGTGATATAGGCAACATTGCCTCTTTCTCATAGACTAGTTTGTAAGGGGAATTACCTGTCAAAACCTTTGGTGTGATTCTGTCAGCCCACAAGGCTGATTTGAGCTTGGTATGTGTAACACTCAAAATTACAAGAGCTAGAAAATGAGAGATTTTTTTTTTAAACATAAAAACAAATTACACAACTGCAATCGTACATATTAATTTAATCAAATTCATTAAATCAAATTTGTTCTTTTGATCTATCTGACAACATCCATGTAAGCCATGTGCGGTTGAGAAGGGTGTATCCAGATCTCCATGATCTCCCTTCGTCACTACTTTGAGTGACAATGTTTACTAGCATTTCGGCTCAACCTTTATCAGGTCATGGGAACCATGTGAAAGTCCTTAGGTCTACCACGAAGCTAGTTTCCCGACTTTGTATTCCGGTATCCGACCATTGCCTACCTCATGTTCAGTGTTCAACTTCCCATGATCAGGTTATTGACAATTTTTTTAATTGGAGGACTAGGTGATCAAACAATGCACAACCATCAATGCATTACTTTGGCCAAAGTTATCCGCCGTGCCGGTTACGGCTAAACTCAAGACAACACACTAGTCTTATGAGTTTTAAGTCTTCTGCCACCTCACAACTATCCCTTTCACTATTATCTAGATCTTATAGTTTGTATTTACTTTATTTCCAATTAAACTTATCTTGCAAGAGTTTATATTGAGATAGATGCCAAGGCCAATTAGGATCATTATGAGATGAGTACATTCGTTATGCTGAAATGTAACTATTTCAGCATTTCGCATGTACTTATCCCTTAATATGCCTAATGGATCTTTTCATCTATTTACTGTTCCTATCTAGTTTCTCTTTTCCTGATGTTCAATTTTTAACCTTAAATTACCTTTTTATAACGATAATCTTTTCCTCTAAAAATTAGGCTTTACAATCTTAACAAATTAATGTCAAGTTTACCGGAAGGCTAATTAAATATATATTATATATATTTAATTATTCCTCCGATCACCTACGCCACTAAATAGCTATTTATTTAGAAATTAAAAGACAATTGAATGTTATAATAATTATCCAATTTTCGGCTTCATACATTGGTTAATATCAAATAAATATATTTAACAATTTATGACAAGTAAGACCTCTTAATTCTAGTATTTATCATTTCCTCATATTGAGATATTATTACAAACAAAGTAATCATCTCTTTATTAAAAACATAAATTACATATGTCATTAAGGCAAAATATATAACTGATACTGTAACTCTCACATAGTGAGGTTTGAATATTAACAATGGGTCCAAGATCCCAATAAATTCAGTCAAAATTCTAGGATATCATCCTTCTACAAATTGAAATCTAAGTAACTCATTTAGATCCATGCTATGATTAAACTTCTCAAGACATGAGTTTCCGCATATCCGAATGTGACGGCTAATTGTCCTACAAGACAAATATGGTATGCCATGTCAGTTCAAAATGAACTGGCATGAATATTGCCTCCATTTTCTGATGCAATTATTTAATAAAATATTCTTTAATATAAATGTTGTTTTATCAACAACCGTTATGGTAATACAACCAGAGAATGTATTACTACATTGACCCTTCCATAAAGATATTGGAACTATGAATGCACACAAATAGAACAACCAATTTCTGATTTCAGTGATCATGTTTCTTTCTAATCACAAGGAATCAAGACATCCTTATTTCAGCTTCAAAACAATAAATATTTTGACATTTAACTCCAAATTTACATAAATCGTAGGAACAATATGATTAAGAAGAGTAAATTTTTTTTTCTTATTTTTAATAGAGTTACATCACAAATAAAAGATAATCAAACCATAATCATTCAACATCTGAATTCTTATAACCACAAGCAAATCATGTGTCTTTACATGGTATAGAAATTTAAATATTATTTTACTCACCCTCAAATCAAACGAGTCAACTTAACAAAATTGTCTGAAAATCAACATTTCCAAATACCAATTAAACATATTCTGAATCTAGGTAATGAGCAGCTCATCAATATTGATCCAAGAACATCATTGACAAAGAAAATAAAAAATAATATTTGGGTCAGTCAATGAGAGATGCTTGTTCTCTAAAAGTCGTCAAAGGAACATCATTAACAAGAGAAATAAATCATATTATAATCCAGTTAATGAGCAGCTTCTATAAAATGTACAATATATTCTTTTCCAAACAATCAAAACACATTTTTCTTATATATATGAACAGCTCAATATGAGGGCTAATTGTAAAAACACCACGATTCCTTTTCAAACAATTCTTTCTGGTAAACGAACAGCCTAGACTAGTTACATATAGTTGTAGCACCATTTGATTACATCATTTAAACATACTCTTTCTAGTAAAAGAACAGACTAATAATTTCTTTCATAGAATATCATTATATTAAACTCAATCATGCCACCAATTACTCCTTGGTACAACTCGGTCAAGTTGTCCTGGCTTTCATGCCCTTACCCAGTTGACAAGCAATTTCTTTTTCACAGACATGCAAGAATCCAAGTCATATTGTCAGGTTGGAAGTTACAGGCTAAATGTCAAATTTTTCTTAGTTATTCACACATAACGACACATCCTCATTTATACATGAACCGTTTTAGATGCCCATGATAAAAATTTCTGGAAAATTCAGCCCCATGCAAGAGCTTTCACATCCACAAATTTTCATTCAAAAGATCTCAATAAATTAAAAATCAGACCTACATATAACAACCAAGAAGGAAAAAAAATACAAATAAAACAAATTAAATAGTGCTATCGATAAGTGGTTACCCAAATCCCAAGTGAAGACATCGTACCCAAATTGTGTTTACAGAAAACACAATAAAATTTCCTGTTAAGTGTGAAAACCCTCAATTCACATATTTGAAACACACAAACTTCACAATAATTTTCGTAATTCCTGTCTTGCAACAACAAAAATTGTGCCAACTCTTTTCTTACTTGGGTCCATATTTATCTCAATGCAGAACTAATTAATCCTTAGCCTTATTCTCATTTTTCATGCTTGCATATAAAACCCATTTTATTCACATTTTTTGATCATGTTTAGCTAAAACTACATAAAGATATGTTGTTGCACAATATAATCTTAGCTTTTCAAATTTCATCTCCTAGAATTACCTCAAAAGTTTTCCACAAATTCCTAGATTGGCCATTAACATACAAAATGGGATGACTTGTCTGCATTTGGTCCCTTTCACTCCAATGCTAAATTCCTTAACACAATATCTTTGGAAATTTCATGTTGGTCTGAAGTAAGATCCAGAATCAATATCTTAGAATGTTATTCATGCTCAAATTCAGGGGGAATTTTTCCTACTCTAAAACTCACACCAAGAATCCCAGAAGGGAAGACATAAAAATATTATCAATCACAATAAAAGACCATTCAAAACTCCCTTGATCTTAATATAGTTTGCATACTCTATTCGATGAAATAATCTTCCCAATATTGGCACATGCAAAAAAAGCATGCACTACCTAGTTGTCAAGCTATGTAAAGATGTTTCAAGCTTTACAATCCCATTGTTTTAATGTCAAGATCAATATATATTGTTTTCTAAATATAACATGTTTGACTTACATGCGAAATCCTGTGTTGATCCCTCATTACTACATTTTGACAAAGGTTTGTGATTGCATTTTTTTCCCACAACTCACATAATTTTATTGTTATTTAAATTGTTCATCCAACTTAATGGTTTAAATTCAAATTAGTCATCACAATACAAGTCATGACATATCACCAAGCAATATATTTAAGATAGATTATTTAATAATAATAATTTGAATTTCGTACATGATCAGACGAAAATTACAATGTTACAAAATCACCAAGGTAAATAAGATAAATACATACATGAATATTCATCACTAAAGCCTTGGTCTTGACATATGATTTGGTCAAATTACACACAACACAGTTAAATAGGGACGGTCATTGTCAGAAGCATTTCCAATAATTTCCATTCATTAGACGACAAACCGATATCAGAGTAAAGTCAAAATACAAATAAGAAAGATCTCGTTATCGTTTATCCATTTTACCTACGATGATTTTATTCATTTATATATTGTTATCTATCTTGTTTCATTTATTATTACGATCATTTCTGCACTTAAGTGATGGAAATTAGTTGATGAGGATAATATTGAACTAGTGACTACCCTTGATAAGATTAAACCATTTAGAGCTTGATAAATCATTTACTTTATTAGAAAAAAAATGTAAACAAATTATAGTGACTTAATTAAGTCCTAATATGATGTCATAAAAACCCTAAGTAATTTGTAGCCAATTTGAAATTTATTAAAGGAGTTGGAGGTAATTTAAAAGGTAATTTTGGAAAAATGAGAAAAGGCTTATATAGAGAAATATTGAGAAACTTTATTTTCTTGTCTAAAGAGAAATTAAGATTTTTTTGGATAACTTTATGTCTTATGTTTTTTCCTTTTCTTAACATTTATTAGTCTTACGTTTAATGAATGTTAAATCTCTTGTTCTCTATAGATTACATATCTTTGATTTAAGTTCTATCATTTATTATGTTAGTTTCTAAAGTGCGTTCAATTTTATGACTTGTGTTTGCTTAATTTTGCATGTACTCCCTTTCTCACTTCTTCATATAATTATTTTGATTTCTTCCTTCTTCTCCTATTCTTATCCACTTCCTTTATTCCAAATAAACTCAAAAAACCCCAATTACAATTTTGCATGTCACTGAGGAAGGACTTTGTCCCCTTTAAATTTTGATAATATTTTTCATACATGGAAAATTAAATTCCAAGAGTAGGTGTTGTAGAAGATTTATGAATTTGGTTATGCCAATTTCAATGATTTTAAATGTTAAAATAAGTGGGTTCTTTTTCAAGTGAATTATTTTTCGTTGTTGTCACCAAATTCTGCATTTTTTAGGAAAATTTTATAACTTTTTTCCAATGCATTCCCTATTAAATTTAAAGCCAAATTTCACGGTTTTCCTGCTTGTATTTTTTAAGTGAGTGAAACCATTACCCTTATTTATGTATTTTATTTAAACCATAAATATTATAGGCTTCCCATGCAAAAAAATACAAGTCATTTGGAGTAGACATCATCTAGTATGTTGTCGGCCAGTAGCATAAAAAATTCTATCATTTAACAACATTTTAATACTAGTTATGTTTTCGGCTGGTAGCATAAAAATTGTTGTCAACCAATAAATTATTTTTATGATACTGGCCTACAACATACTAAATGCTATCGGCTGCTAGCATATAAAAAATTTACCTTCTGGTACCTATTGATGACGAATCACATCACCCCTGAATGTTTGCAACTCGATGGGTTAACTCTAGCATCTCAGTGTAATTCCATAACATGGATTCCTTTCTCCAAGTGTGGGACTTGCAGAATGAGAAAGGATTCTCCAGAGAAGGCTGGTTCCTATTCCTCTATTCAGATGCACACAAAAATGCAGAGGTTTACTCAAAATCTAATCTAACTTGCCAAGGAGACAGGGTAAGAAGATGCATAAAAATAAACCTAAGCTAACAGAGGTGATGCACCGAGGAATGAAGAACATCTATCTTGCTGATAAACACAGACCATTCAAATGTGATGCAAGATCATGCACAGATAACAAAATTCGCAGTGAAAGATCAGGAGGATGCAAATGAACACAGAGAGGGTTGAGAATCATCCACAGACATGCATTACTTGCTCCAAAGATTGATACAATACATTACAAAATGGCCAAGAGGAAGAGTCACATTACAGTTTCAAATGGGAGGTTCAAACTCCATAAATTCACCTGATAGAGAGAAGAAGGGAGGAGCAAAACAGGAAATGTTCTACCTTTAGAAAGAAGCCCCTCCTTACAATATATAGGAAGAATGAGAGAGGGAAGAGAGAAGAAAGTCAAGATCTACCCCAACCACTTCAACAGGTCACATTTAACTCATCTTATTATGGCAGAAGTGGTGAATCCTGGAAACCCTGAAAATCGTGGACTGTCTAGCAGAAACTGGCCGAACTATCTAAAGTTGTATTAAAGCAAGTTCTTGAAACGTGAAATTCAGATTTTCTGTCTATTATTCATGCACCAGAGACATTTCTCTAATTTTCATCTCTCCAAATTTCTTAAGAACCAAAATGAAAGATTGACCCCAGAATTGTATAGATAATTTCACCCTCTTTCCATTGATATAAAGAACGTGAAAATCCAAGCTCTGGATCGAAAGATATGGTGATCTGAAGATTTTAGGGAAAAAACAGGCAAAAACGGATTTTGAAAATTTTCCCACGCTCTGCCGTTTGGATGACACATGTCAGGCGCTGATTGGATGAGCAATTCTCTCTCCTCCACCTTTCCGTGGGTTTCCCTTGAAAATTCTAAATGCAAAAACTTTGGAAAATTTTTTCCATTTTTTCCCCGCGCCCCCGCCACTTGGGACGCGTGGACATGATCTGGTTGGAGGACAGGGGCCGCGGGGTCATCCTTTACCTTTTAGTTTTTTGGCCAAACTTTTACCAAATTTTTCATAAGTCTTTTCCTGGCTCCTGAGCTCCCCCGCCTTAGGACACATGTCCTATTCTGATTCAGACTGGCGGCTCTTTTCAGGCTTTTCGCGTCCTTCGCGTATTTTGGCGCTGGCTGTCCCAAACTATGAAATCTGGGACAAATTTCTCCGATCCACCTGATTCGGGATTCCCTGTCCGCTCTTTATGGCGAAGACACGTGGCAAAATTTCCATTTAAGAGTTCTCGGCTCTTTCAGACTTTTCACGTCCCACGCATCCTTTTGGCCCAAATGTCCCAAACTGAAAGTTTCTCTGTTTCGGCTGAACCGGCCGGTTCGCGTCCTTCGCGTACTTTTGTCCCAATTGTCCCGGACTGCCTGGGAAAAATTCTTCCAAACCACCTCAAAATGTACTTCCTTGTGCCAAACCGGCCGATCCGCATCTTCCATTACTTTTGTCCCAGATGTCCCAGACTTGATCTGCGAAGCAAGACTTAGGCGATTTTCTTCATTTTTTCGGCCGTTTCGGCTTTTCGCGCCCGCGCGTCCCAATGTCCCAACTGTCCCAAATGCTGCGCAGATCACCTGACGGCTTTTCATCCGATTCGTGCCCCCAACATCCCAACTGTCCCAAGGACCACCTGTGACTAGGACTTAGCCATTTTCTCATTTTTTCGGCCCCAAGCTGGAAATGCCTTTCTGCAATTTCTTCCATTTTCTCAACCTGTTGGGATTCCTTCTTGGATAGGAGAGTTAGAAGGAAACTGAGGGGACCCTAGGAAACATGATTTCAGGCCTTGAATCATTCTACCTGCTCGGGATGAAAATATGATGCATGTTATCAAAATTACCTTTGGGGGAATTTTGACAATAGTTTTGGCGACTCAACGGGGTCACCTGCCTGCTAGGTAGAAGATCAGTGGCCTTTTAACAATCCATTGGGCATGGAGTAATAACCTGAAACCAACTTGATCTCTGATCCCGATCCTGATACTTATAACTCAATCTTTGAGAGCACTCTGAACTGTAGAAATTCAACCTGAGAGTGACAAAACCTGTGCCAAAGCACTTAGGAAAAAGAAACCTAACTACAACAAGACAATGTGCATACACACTTAGAGGAACTAAAATCTAGGCTAATATTTACAAGGGTAAACCTTTTCCTTTTTAGTAGCAATGTTTAAGATAGATTCCGTTAACTGGAATCAGGAGTTCTTCTCCATCCAATGCAGACAATTGGAAGGCATTACCACTTTTACATCTCGTGACCATGTAGGGGCCGCTCCAAATGGCATCAAACTTGGAATGCCTTCCAGGTTTCACCCGATCTGCATCCCATTTTAGAACTAGGTCCCCCTCCTGGAAGATCTTTGCTCCTGCCTTCTTTTCAAACCATCTTTTTACTAAGGTCTGATCCTTTTCAATCATCAGAGCTGCATGTTCTCTTATTTCTTCTAATTCCATCAACTCTGCGTACCTGGCTTCCATTAGTTTGAACTCAGATAACTCCAACTGCTTCATGAGCTCCAATGCCGGAAGTTCTAATGATATAGGCAATACTGCCTCTTTCCCATAGACCAATTTGTAGGGAGAACTACCTGTAGACCTCTTTGGTGTTATCCTATCAGCCCATAATGCTGATTTTAGCTTGGTATGCCATGTCCTTTGGTTTTCATCCAGAGTTCTTTTGATGATCCTTAGCAACTTTTTGTTCGTGGACTCTGCCTGTCCATTACCCTGTGGGTAATAATTTGAAGAGGTGCTCAAATAGATTCCATTCTTGACAGCCCATTCTGTAATCTTGGAACCTATGAATGCTAATGCATTATCTGATATGATAGTGGCCGGCACACCGAACCTGGTCACTATTTCTTCATAAAAGTCTAGTATGTTAGACTCACTTGCTTCTTTGAGCGCTACTGCTTCGGTCCACTTGGTGAAATAGTCCATCGCCATGAGAATCCACTTGTGGCCTTGACTCGAATTGGGATTGATGACTCCAATGAAGTCCAGTCCCCATTGCATGAATGGCTGATCTACTAAAATTGGATGAAGGGGCAGCGCTGCTAACCTTCCTTTCCCTGTGAAGAATGCACATTTCTTGCATTTCTTAACCCATGAGTAGCAATCATTGAATACAGTAGGCCAATAGTAACCAGCTTTCATGATTTTGAGAGCTGTTACTCATGGGGCAAAGTGGCCTCCTGCCTCCCCGTCATGGAACTCGTGTAAGATCCTCTCAACTTGACCTGTCCCAATGCACCTTAATAGAACACCATTGATGTCTTTCTTGAACAAAACACCATCAACAAACACATATGGGATGGCTTGTAATCTAAAGTATCTCCTCTTTGCTTTGCTCATTTCTGGAGGGCATAGGCCTGTCTGTAGGAAGTGTATCATATTCTGAGTCCAACAGGGAGTGGGCACATCATCATTTTCCTGTTCTTGACCATCCTGTAGTACCAAGATAGCCTCTTTTCCATTACCTGCTTCAACTTGTTGACTCAAGGCTAGTTGTTCACATAGTCCCTTCCCACGTACTAGTTTGGTGACCTTAATCTCGATGTCATATTCCATGACACGGGTTATCCATCCTGCATGTTTCTCATTCAGATCCTTGTTTAGAAGGAAGTCCTTGACTCCCGCATGAGAGACCAATAATTGGATCTTGTTGTTTGAGACTAGGTGCTTGAATTTCTTTAAACTCCTGATCACTGCAAGTACATGCTTTTCAATGAAAGAGTACCTAGTTTCGTATTCCTCCAAGCCTTGACTGAAGAAAGCAACTGGTTGTTCTAATCCTTCTTTGTTTTGTTGTGCCAGGATTGCAGAAATTGTGTCTCCACCACCAAAGGCGTATAGCATGAAACCCTTGGAGAAGTCTGGATTGACGAGAGTGGGAGCTTGAGATATAGCCTCTTTTATTGCCTCAAAACTTGCCTTGCCTTCAGATGTCCACTTAAATGCCATGCTCTTTTTTAACATCAGCGTTATTGGCTTTACGAGAGCTGCAAAGTTTGGAACAAACCTGCGGACAAAATTGATCCTTCCCAAGAAGCTTTGAAGAGCCTTCTTGTGACTTGGCAATGGCAACGCTCGAATTGCTTCAACTCTTTCTGGGTCAATCGTCAATCCCTCTTTTGAAACAATATGGCCTAGAAGTTTTCCCTCATGAGCCAGGAATATGCATTTTTTGGGATTCAATGATACCCCAAATCTTCTACACCTCTGAAATACCTGCCTCAGATGAAAGAGGTGATCCACTGCATTTTTGGAGAATACAGTGATGTCATCAAGATATATCAGAACTATTTTATTGATCAACCCCTTGAATGCCATATCCATTGCCCTTTGGAAAGTGGCTCCAGCATTTGATAGGCCAAATGGCATCTTCTTGTAGGCATATGTGCCCCATTTGGTGGTGAAATCCATCTTGAACTGGTCTTCCTCCTTCACCATTATCTGATTATAGCCTGAATATCCATCTAGCAATGAAAACCTTTCTGAACCAGCTACAACCTGCAATATTTGCTCCATGGAAGGGAGTGGGTAATGGTCCTTGAGAGAGGATCTATTCAAGTCTCTGAAGTCAACACACAATCTGATCTCTCCACTCTTCTTTCTGACTGGAACTAAGTTGGCAACCCAACTAGAATGCTTGATTGGGAATATGATTCTTGACTCAATCAGCTTGTCCAATTCTTTTCTCATGAGAGGCTCCATGTGTGGGTTGACTGGTCTTTGTTTCTACCTGACAGGCTTAGTATTTAGATCCAATTCGATGGTATGCTGAGCTAAGTTGGGATTGAAACCTTTCAAGTCTTCATAGCTCCAAGAAAACACGTCAGGGAACTCTTGACACAGCTGTATGAACTCATACCTTTCTTGTTCAGTTGTCATCCTTCCAATTTGCAATGGTTTGTTCTCTTCTACCAAGATGGATACTGAATCCTCTCTCTTGACCTGAATGTTTGCTTTCTCCTTTCCTAAACTGATCATTGGGATTAAAAATGGACTCCAAAGTGATAAGTCCCTTGGGTAGCTTGTTAGTTCTTAGTTGTACCACTTGGTCACCATACTGCTGTTCCAATTTTTCTTGATTCTTGGCTGAGAACTCGACTTCTTCTTGCAAGAAATGGATGATTTGATGGTCATTTTCAAACACTTGCCAACTGACATTGTTATCTGGTACTGAAGGCCTCACAATCACGTGGATGTTTGGCTGTACCTTGTCTTGTTGAATACTTTCCACAATGTCAAAGGCTGCCCCTACTGCTGCAAGCCTGTCAGCAGCTTGATTCTCTTTCCTAGGAATGGATTTGATGCCAAAACCCTCAAAATCTTCCATGAGGTCCCACACCCTGTTCTTGTAGCACTTGAGTAGATCATTCTTGGTAGCATGCTGTCCCTTGACCTGATTTACAATCAATTCACTGTCCCCAAAGACTTGCAAGTTCTTTATTTTCTTCTTGATTGCCCAATGCATCCCTTGCACCAAGGCTTCATATTCAGCAGTGTTATTGGAGCATGCAAACTGAAATCTAAAAGCTGAATAGTACTTTACTCCTTGAGGTGAAACAAGCATGGCTCCACCTCCTGCACCTTGTCTACTCCTTGATCCATCAAAAAACAGCTGCCATACCTCATTGTCATCCTTGTGGTTTGGCTTGGTGATGCTAGGAATAGGTTGATTTTCTTCGTGTATACAATAGACCCCTAGCTCAGATTCTTCTACTTCTTGATAAGGATCAAAAGCATGTATCTTGTTTGCCCATTCATCAAGAGTTAGATCCGGGATGCTTCTAGCCTTAGTGTCATCTTCATCAGAGCTTGGGTGATCTTCTTGATCAAATGCTGAGAAATTGACATTAATCTGACTTGGAGTGTAAGGCTCAATATGGAAGTCTACAATAGGTTCTGACCTAATTGTGGCTTTGGTTCCATACCTCGTTCTGAACAGCATGTGTGACCAATCAGCAGAAAAATATCCTCCAATCTTGGCTGTGAAGTCCCTTGACAAGCATAGGGCAAAGAGTGGTGGAAGGTCTATGACTGATACATCTTGTAAAACAACAACATTTGGACATGCATGCAAGGTAAGACTCAAGTTTCTAATCACTCCAACTGTTGCTACTGCTGTCCCATCTAGCTGCACTACCCCTTTGGATATTGTTTCATACTGGAGCCCTAGCTGATCAGCTATTTGTTTAGGCATTACTGAGCTACTTGCCCCGGAGTCTATCATGCAATTGTGTACTAGCTGATTTCCAATGATCAATGAAACATAGAAAGGAGGGGGTTTCAACATTCTACCTTGCTGTCCTCCATGATTTCCCTCAGGCTGGGCAGCATTTGTAAGCACTTTGTCTTGCATCTGAACTTGCTGATTCGAAGTTGGCCAGTCCTTCATGGCAGCTTGCAGCAGATCTCTTTGGCCTGGGATAGATAGGGATTCCCACATCGATATATTGACATTTGTCTTCTTCATCTGATCAATGATACTGAATGGTGATGAAGGATCTCTTTGTTGTCCCTTGGTTTGCACATTCACTCCTTGCATGTGGGCAGCAACAACTGGTATTTGAGTTGGCCTAGGGGCTGTTCTTGGCTGCCCTTGTGCATTTGAAATTGGACTTTGCTTGCCAACCATTTGTGGAGCCATGGAAGGTTGTGGATTGGTTGGGGCTAATGGCTGTTCTTCACCCAAATTCCTCCTTTTTGACCTTGTGTTGGCTGCAACACCTTGAGAAACTGCCTGGTTCATGCCACAAAAATCCTCTGCTTGCCAATTTACCAATGTGGTGTCATTTGGGGCTGATTGCTGTCAGAATGTTTCTTGTTGTTGGTTGTTTCCTTGACTGCCCTCACCCTCCACACCAGTAGTTGTCACCATTAATGCTTGATTGAAAGCACCATTGAAGCACATGGATTGGTTATGAGGCTCATTGCATGGAAAACACCAATCATACTCCTGGGCAATGTTGTTTTGTGTTGGCACCAATGCCTTAGAGGCAGATATGGCATTTGGATTATAGGGCTGAAATGGTCTATTGGCAGGAGGCCTTGTTTGATTCATATTTGCAGCTGGATTAGGAGGCCTTTGTGGTTGGTATGGCTGCCTGTTAGGCTAAGCTTGGGGTTGATAAGAAGGTCTAAAACCTTGGGCTTGTTGCCTCTTGAGAGTAACCAGCTCATTGCCTAGGTTTTACAATTGCTTCATGACTTCTTGAAGCTCATTTGGGGCACTTGGAGATGAAGTGGAAGCTTCATTTGAACTCTGATTTCTAGGAGTGGGAGAAGGAGCCAAATTAGGTGCTTGATTGGTGTTTGGACTCTCTAAACTTGGAAACAGTGGCATGGGAGGTCTAGGGGCAAGTTTGCCAGCTTGGATCAAACAATTTTCAGCCCTAATGGCAATGCTATAAGCCATAGGGATAGTTATGCCTCCCATGGACTGAATCAACATAGAAATATCAGAATTTAGAGCTTTGAGATAGTAGAGAAAAGCACCTTCTGCTGTTGGCCTGACTGCCACTGGAATTCTCTCCCAAGTCTTTTGAAATCTGAAGTTGAAATCGGTCAGCTGCTCATTGGGAGCTCTCTTGATGGTTGTCAGCTGCTCCAAAAGAGACAAGTTGTCTCCCTTTTCTCCAAATTGCTCATGAAGTGCTATACACAGCTGATTCCAATTTGTGATAGAACCAGCTCCAAGGCTTCTAAACCATTGCAATGCTTTCCCTTTAATGAAGATGCCAGCAACTTGACAGCCACTTGCATCTCATTGATTTCATGGATTGCACAAAGGTTAGCAATATCTTTAACATGATCACCTGGAGTAGTCTGATTTTCTCCAGTGAAGTATGGAATGTTCTTCAAGGCTGCAATAGGAATTGGATGTTGTGCATTGAGGGCAAGTGGGCTGCTGCCTGTGAAGTTGACATAGGGGTTGTTTTGTGCCATTCTAATTGGTCTTAAAACCCTTGTTGACTGAATGAAAGGCCTACCAGGTGGAGGAGTTGAGAGAGTTCTGTTTGGTGGAGATGGAGACCTTTGAATCCTTCTTCCTCTTTGCCTTCTTCTTGGAGATAATTGCAGGTATTCAAACAGCACTTCTTCTTCTCCAACTCTTGACCTTGTGGTGACTCTTCTCATGAGTTTTCAGGCCTGCACTGCTGAAACCAGTTGA
This sequence comes from Taxus chinensis, assembly GCA_019776745.2. Classification (NCBI taxonomy): domain Eukaryota; kingdom Viridiplantae; phylum Streptophyta; class Pinopsida; order Cupressales; family Taxaceae; genus Taxus; species Taxus chinensis. Next base: position 64,144,785 of record CM034156.1, on the reverse strand, counting down.
TTCTTCCCCTTGGAGTCGCCAGATATGCAAATAATAGCTCTTTTCAAGCAAGAAAATTGCAGCAGATGCACATCAACTTTGCTACAATAAAAATGAGACCTCTAGGTCCCACCGGGCGTGCCAAAATTGTTGATGCAAAATCACAGCACCCCTGGATGTTGATCAGATTTCTAGGTTGATCACTCTAGCATCCAGTGTGATTGCACAACATTGACTCCTTTCTCCAAGTGTGGGACTTGCAAGAATGAGAAAGGAATCTCCAGAGAAGGCTGGTTCCTATTCCTCTGTTCAGATGCACACAAAAAACGTAGAGGGTTTACTCAAAACCTAATCTAACTTGCCAAGGAGACAGGGTAAGAAGATGCATAAAAATAAACCTAAGCTAACAGAGGTGATGCACCGAGGAATGAAGAACATCTATCTTGCCAATAAACATAGACCATTCAAATGTGATGCAAGATCATGCACATATAACAAAATTTGCAGTGAAAGACCAGGAGGATGCAAATGAACACAGAGAGGGTTGAGAATCATCCACAGACATGCATTACTTGCTCCAAAGATTGATACAATACACTACAAAATTCCAAGAGGCAGAGTCGCATTACAGTTTCAAATGGGAGGTTCGAACTCCACAAATTCGCCTGATAAAGAGAAGAAGGGAGGAGCAAAACAGGAAATGTTCGACCTTTAGAAAGAAGCCCCTCCTTACAATATATAGGAAGAATGAGAGAGGGAAGAGAGAGGAAAGTCAGATCTACCCCAACCACTTCTAGGTTGCATTTAGCTCATCTCATTATGGCAGAAGTGGTGAATCCTGGCAAAATGGAGGACTGTCTAGCAGAAACGGCGAACTGTCTGTTGTATTAAAGCTGGTTGTTGAAACATCACTTCTGTCTATTATTACGTGCCAGAGGCGTTTCTTAATTTTCTCTCTCCAATCTGAACCAAAATGTAAGATTGACCCCAGAATCGTGTAGAGAATTTCACCAGCTTTCCATTGATATAAAGAACGTGAAAATCCGAGCTCTGGATCGAAAGTTATGGCGATCTGAAGATTTAGGGCAAAAAATAGGCCAAAACGGATATTTGAATTTTTTCCCGCGCTCTGCCACTTGGATGACACGTGTCGGGCGCTGATTGGATGAGCAATTCTCTCTCCTCCACCTTTCCGTGGGTTTTCCTTTGAAATTTTGACTTTTTCATACTTTGGAAAAATTCTCATTTTCCCCCGCGCCCCGCCACTTGGGACACGTGGCATGCATTGGTTCGTTGACAGGGGCGCGGGGAGAACCTTTACCTTTTAGTTTTTTGGCCAAAACTTTTGCTAAATTTTCTAAGTCCTCCCTGAGCTCCGCACTTCCCCTGCCTTAGGACACGTGTCCTGTTTTGATTCGTCCGCGGACCTACCAGCTTTCCGCGTCCTCCGCGTATCTTTTGGCCCGGATGTCCCAAACTGTCTGGGACAATTTTCTCTGAACCGCCAGATTCGGGCTTCCTTGTCCCTCTTTGCAGCGAAGACACGTGGAAAGATTTCATTGGCTCTCAGCTCTTTCGGCATGTCGCGCCCCACGCGTAATTTTGGCCCAGATGTCCCAAACGAAAGTTCTCTGTTTTGGCCGAACCGGCCGATTCGCGTCCTCCACGTACTTTTGTCCCAACTGTCCCAGACTTCCTGGGACAAATCTCTTTGGCTCGCCCGAATGGACTTACTTGCGCTGAACCGGCTGATCCGCGTCTTCCGCATACTTTTGGTCCGGATGTCCCAGACTCAGCGAAGCAAGATCTTAGGCAATTTTCTTCATTTTTTCGGCCGGTTCGGCTTTTCACGCCCCGTGCGTCCCGATGTCCCAACTGTCCCTGACTGCCTGGACTAGGACTTAGCCGATTTTCTCCATTTTTCGGCCTCAAGCTTTGCTTTCTGCATTTCTTCCATTTTCTCGACCTGTTGGGATTCCTTCTTGGACAGGAGGGTTAGAGGGAAACCAAGGGGACCCCAGAAACATGATTTTGGGCCTTGAATCTATCTATTTGCTCGGGATTGAATAATCTGATGCATGTTATCAAAATTACCCTGGGGGGGATTTTTGACAACACCTCTTTGATAGCCCCAAAACTTACTTTACCCTCAACTGTCCACTTAAATGCCATGCTCTTCTTCAACATCAACGTTATTGGTTTGACAAGAGCGACAAAGTGCGGTACAAACCTACGAAAAAAATTGATTCTTCCTAAGAAGCTTTGAAGGGCCTTCTTATGACTTGGCAAGGGCAATGCTCGAATTTCTTCAACCCTTTCTAGGTCAATCGTCAATCCTTCCTTTCACACAATATGGCCTAGGAGCTTGCCTTTGTGAACTAGGAATATGCATTTTTTGTGTTATGTACCTTGGGATATGATATTATAATGTATATGGGTTGATGGAGATGCCTACATGTGGCACACATCCCCTTAGTTATATGTATGGGTTCACATGGGATATGATATTATAATGTATATGGGTTGATGGAGATGCCGACATGTGGCACACATCCCATTAGTTAGTTATATGGGCTCACATAGGAATTATTTATATTGGGTAATGAGTCGGCCTACATTGGGATTAGGTGTTACCCATCCTATTTAAAAGATGTGAGTATCATTATGAAGAGGTCATGGATGTATGAGTCGAGTCTTCTACTTGGTAGAGGTATATTGGAGGTGTGCCCCTCGAAGTGGATTTCCATCTTGGGAGATTGTGGAGTTACTCCTTAAGGAGCATTGTATGGTGTTGCCCTACCTTAAAGGTTTTATTCTGCATATATTGATTATTTGGGCATCTTGGCCCACTCATATCTCCTGTGACATTTTATTTTCTACGAATTATTCATTTATTATATGCAAATATCTTATCATTTTGGGATTCAATAATACCCCAAATCTCCTACACCTCTGAAAGACATGTCTCAAATGAAAGAGGTGGTCTGCCGCGTTTTTGGAGAACATAGTGATATCATCAAGATAGATGAGTACAATTTTGTTGATCAACCCTTTGAATGCCATAGTCTTTGGAAAGTGGCTCCAGCAATTGATAGTCCAAATGGCATCTTCCTGTAGGCATAGGTGCCCCACTAAGTGAAAGCCATTTTGAACTGATCATCTTCTTTCACCATTATCTGATTATACCCCAAGTAGCCATCTAGGAGAGAGAATCTTTCTGAGCCGGCTACCACTTGCAAGATTTGCCCCATTGAAGGGAGTGGGTAGTGGTCCTTGAGAGATGCCCTGTTCAGGTCCCGAAAGTCTACGCACAGCTGGATTTCCCCATTCTTTTTCCTGACCAGCACTAAGTTTGTAACCCAATTGGAGTGCTTGATTGGAAATATAATACTTGCCTCTATCAGCTTGGTTAGCTCTTTCTTCATTAGAGGCTCAATGTGTGGGTTAACTGGTCTTTGCTTTTGCATGATGGGATTAGCATCCGGATCCAGTTCTAGCATATGTTGAGCCAACTTTGGATTGAATCCTCTTAGGCCTCCATAACTCCAGGCGAAAACATCCGGAAACTCTTGGCAAAGTTGTATGAACTCATATCTCTCCTGCTCAGTGGCCACTTTTCTGATTTGGAGTGTTTTACCTTCTCTAACTAAAATTGGTTCTGAATCCTCTGACATGTATGTTGGCTCTCTTTATGAAACTAATCATTCAGGTTGAAGATGGAATCCAATGTAACCAAGCCATTGGGAAGCTTGTTGGTTCGCAGTTGCACTACCTGATCCCCGTACTGTTGCTTTATCCTGATTCCTAGCTGAGAATTCAGCCTCTTCCTGTAAGAAATTAACGATCTGTTGATCGCTTTCGAACTCCTGTCAGCTTGTGTTGTTAGATTGCACTGCTGGTCTTACAAGTATGGATATGTGGCTGTGTTTTGTCTCTTTTGATACTGTCAACTACATCAAATTTTGCCCCAATGGCTGCAAGTTTATCCGTGACTTCATTCTTCTTCCTGGGTATGGACTTGATGTTGAAAACTTCAAAGTCCTCAATTAGGTCCCATACCTTGTTTTTGTAGCTCTTGAGTAGGTCATTTTTTGCGGCATGTTGTCCTTTGACTTGGTTAACAATCAGCTCGCTATCCCCGAATACCTGCAAGTTCTTTTTGCCTCTTTTCCTGGCCCAATGAAGTCCATGAATCAAAGCCTCATATTCAGTTGTGTTGTTTGAACATGCAAACTTAAACCTGAAAGCTGAATAGTACTTGATGTTATGTGGTGAAACCAACATTGCACCCCCTCCAACACCTTGTTTGCTTCTCGAACCGTTGAAAAATAGTTTCCATACTTGATTGTCATCCTTATTTTCTGGCTTAGTGCTATTAGGAATGGGTGAATTTTCTTCGTGTACATAGTATACTCCTAATTCAGATTATTCCATTTCTTTGTATGGATCAAATGCATGCTTTTTGTTAGCCCAATCATCCAAAGTCAAATCCAGAATGCCCTCAACCTTAGTACCGGTTTCCAGATCATTTGAACACTCTTCCTGATCAAACGCTAAGCCATTTGCATTGATAGGACTTGGCACATGGGGCTCAATGTGAAATTTTGCAATTGGTTTTGACCTAATTGTTGCTTTGGCTCCATACCTCATTCTGAAAAGCATATGTGACCAATCTGCAGATAGATATCCACCAATTTTGGCTGTGAAGTCTCTTGATAAACATAGTGCAAAGAGTGGCAGAAGGTCAATCACTGACACATCTTGCAGGACTGTGACATTTAGGCAAGCATGTAGTGTAAGACTTAACCCTTTGATGATCCCAACTGTTCCTATTGATGTTCCATCCAGTTGTACCACTCCTTTCAGCACTAGTTCATACTTTAGACCCAATTCATTAGCTATCTGCTTTGGCATCACTAAGCTACTTGCCCCTGAATCGATCATGCAATTGTGTACCAAGTGGTTCCCAACAATCAATGACACATAGAACGGAGGAGGCTTCAAATTCTTGTTTGGTCGAGCCCCATCTTGTTACACTGCATTAGTGAGAACTTTCTCTTGTCTTTGGTTTGATCCATTTGAGGCAGACCAATTGGCCATTGCAGCTTGCAACAAATCTCGTCATCTTGGGATTGCTAGTGACTCCCACATGGAAATGCTCACATGTGTTTTCTTCATTTGATCGATGATGTTGAAAGGGGATGAATTATCTTTTTGTTGCCCCTTACTTGGCACAACCTTTTTTAGAGCCTGAATAGGCACATATGTTGTTTCAATGGGTGCCTTAGGCTGATTTTGCATATTCGGGGCTGCACTTGGTTTGCTAACTCCTTGTGGCGTGAGAGTGGGTTGAGAAACACTTGGGCTAGACGACTGTCCTTCCTCTATGTTTCTCTTCTTTGACTGTGTGTTGGCAGCCACACCCTGGAAAGGAGGTTGATTAATTCCACAGAAGTCTTCTGTTTTCCAATTGAAAAACGTGGTTTCTATTGGAGGTGCCTCCTTCTGGGTTTCTTGCTGCTGATTTCCTTCTTGACTTGGTTCTTGGGACACACCGATAGTCTGCACCATCAAGGCTTGGTTCAGTGCACCATTGAAGCATGTAGATTGATTATGAGGTAAATTGTAAGGATAACAACATTCATACTCATGTGCCATGTTGTTTTAAGTTGGAACCAAGGCTCTTGATGTGGAAAGTGCATTTGGATCATATGGTTGGAATGGCATGGTAGCCTGAGGTTGTCCTTGGTTCGGTTTTTGATTTGTAGCTTGAGTTGGTGGTTTATTTTTCTGATATGCAGGGGCTCTGGCTTGATATTGAGTTTGAGGTTGATACTGTCTAGAAATATGATTTTGATGTCTCTTGATAGTCACAAGATCATTTCCGAGATTCTGGAGTTGTTTCATAACTTTTTGTAGTTCCTTTCGAAGTGCTTAGAAGAGGTAAACGCTTCATTGTTGCTTTGAATTTCTAGGGGCTAGAATGGGGGTTCATCTCAGGTGTTTAACAAGTTGTAGGAGTTTCCATATCTAGTATAGAGAGACATTGACGGCCTTGGTGCTAGCATACAATCTTGAATCAAATAGTTCGCTCCACTTTGATTAGCTATTGCCATAGGCTCCCTGGAAGTGTTGTTCCTCCCATTGATTGTATCATCATAGCAATGTCGAAATTCATACCCTTCAAGAAGTAAAGGAACGCTCCCTTCGGGGATTTGGCCTAATATGAAAATTGGAATCCTATCTGATGTCCGTTGAAAATAGAAATTAAAATCTACCATTTGTTTATTAAGATCCTTTTTAAATGTTGTCAATTGTTCCAATAAAGACAAAATTATCTTTTACTCTCTCTAAATTGGTTGCAAAGAGCTAAACACAGCTGATTCCAATTTTGAATAGACCCCTGCTATTATGCTCCTAAATCATTGTAAGGCCTTACCTTTGAAAGATGAAGCCAACAATTTGACTACAACTTCCATTTCATTAATTTCGTGAATCGCACAGACATTCACAATGTCTTGGATGTGGTCAATAGGAGTAGTATGATTTTATCCTATGAAATAGGGAATGTTTTTTAGTGCTGCAACCGGAATTATATTTTGAGCATTTAGGGCAAGTGGACTACTACCCATAAAGTTGACAAAGGGATTAAGTAGTCCCCGAGGTGGTTGTTGTTGTAGATGTCCCATTATGATTAGTCTAAGGAACCCTAGTTGATTGGATAAAGGGTCTACTAGGTGGAGGTGTAGACAAAGTCCTATTAGGTGGAGATGGTGATCTTTGTGGTCTTCTTCCTCTCCTTCCTCTGCTTGGTGATAATTGCAGGTAGACAAATAGGCCCTCTTTTCTAGTATCAGACCTAGTTCGGATTCTTCTCATGTACTTGGGCAACCTGCGTTGCTACACCATTGAATCCTATCCCTTTGGAGTCGCCAGATGTGTTGGGGAATTAGCCTCAAAAGGCCAGGGTTTTGCCAAGTCACACACCGAACTTGACAAAATTAGAATGAAAACTTTGAAGGCCCTGTATATTTGATATTCTAGAGGTTTAAAATTGTTTTGAATTAACCCGAAAACCCGAAAATGAAAGACTTCTGAATGTCCGAAACCCTAAAATCCAAAGTTTGGAAATCCTGAAACCCGAAATTCCGAAATCCTGAGATGTCCGAAATCTCGAAATTTGAAATTAAAAAAAAATCCGAAATTTTGATAATCAAAATTTCAAAAAACTAAAAATACCCTTTTGAAGATTAGCTCCAATCTGTCGGCTAGTGAAATTTGGACTTTTTTTTACCAAGTTAAGACCTTGAAAATTGATTTCAGAGTTCAGCCTGAGAGGTGAAAAGTCCGAAATTGGAAATATGTAGTTTTCTAAGTCTAAATTTCTTGAAAACGGCTTCAAAGCTCATGGAATGACTTCTTGCTCCCACCAAGCGTGCCAAAACTGTTGATGCAGAATCACAACACCCCTAATTGTTTGCAACTTGATAGATTGAAACTGTTAGTGTGATTGCATAACATGGAGCTTTTCCCAAAGTGTGGGACTTTGCAATCGAGAGAGCTCTTTAGATGAAGGCATGTTCCTATTCCTCTATTCTGATACACACATTCAAATTGTAGAGGATCTATCCTAAAATATATTCTAACTTGCCAAGGAGATAGGGTTAAAAGGATTGCAAGAAATTAAACCTAATCTACATGGGTCTGTTCTTTATGGGTCTATTGTCTAGGGGCTCTTCCTTTTAAACAGATTGGGCTTCTGTTGAGAGGATTCAGACTCTCGTCCTTCGCCGCTTCATCAGATGCAAGCAGACGGTCCCCCAACATATTATTTTGGCAGAGTTCGGAGCCCAACCTTTCCGTCTGGAGACTATATTTGACATATCAACCTTTCTTCACCGTATCAGGAGGTTTGGTGATCTCTCCGATGAGCGGGACAGGTATCCATATCTCGCTTATTATTCCTCTGTGAGTATTGCCCAGGCTGTGGGCTGTTGTTGGTTTTCCGAGACTTCTGCCTTGTTGGATTTAGTTGGTATCCAAATTGATCGTCTCCCCCCTTTCCAGTATTCCCTGAATGCTCCTAGTCATCTCTTGCCCACCAAACAAGTGTTGAACAAGTCCATCCGGGAAGATATCTACAGGAGCTTCATTCAGACTACTTAGGTGAACCCTCCTGGGGGTTTGCACCCTAAGATGTTCTTTTATGCAGAGCACTTTCTTGAGATCAAGGGTGGACTCATCATCCACCCTCAGTACACCTTTCGTCACTGGGTGCATGCCCTCCTTATACCTCTGGGTCATTTTCGAGCCGGCTCCCACAGACTTTGGTGTGAGACTAATCACCATATTGATCAGGATGACAGACTTTGTAGGCTCTGTAGCCTTCAAGAAGTGGAGACCAAGACTCATTTCATCTTCCATTGCCCCATATACTATGACTCAAGAGAGACTCTCCCAGTTTTCTTTAGATGTATTTTGCCCTCTACATCCGCGAGTCTCTACTGCTCCGGGACCAGATTCTTCATCCCCCTCCGAGAGTCATCCCCACGAGATGAATTACAACCTTCTTTCTAGTTCTACCCGTAGGTGGAGGAACTAAACGTCAAAGCCTTTCTGACCCAGATATAGTGCATAGATTAGTTCGTCCCTGATTGGACCTTCACATTTCCCCTGATCACCACCAACAAAATCAGATGCACATTCGTACCAGAGGGCAGCCCAACTCAGTTCCTCCCCCTGACCGTCGTTTCAGTCTCAGATCTCAGTAGGGGAGGAGGTTTCCATCCCCCTCTTTGGGTTACCAGTCCATCAAGAGCTTCTTTTCGTCGGCATCAAATGTTAGGAGGGGTGTGGCTACCATTCCTAAGTAGACCACTGGTCCTTGTTTGCCCCTTTCTCCATTCCCTTCTTTGCTTCTCCCGTCTTTCTTCCCCACTTGCTCCATTGCCCCCGCCTGTGGGAGTATTGGCTTCGGGTTTCCTTTCTGCTCCGTCTCTTTTCCTTTCTTCTGTTTTTGGGAAATCATTTTGAGTTGTCCCCACTCGCACTTTGTATTTTGTTTGGGATGCAATCCCATTGACCTACTTTTGTGGTCATTCGTTGGACATTAATATATTTATCTTATCTTATCTTATCTACAGGGGGTGATGCACCAAGAGGAATGCTAAATAACTTGCCTTGTAAGGGAATAAAATTGAACAAGATTAAAGAGGATGAGCATCAACACAGATTAGTTTCTTGTCACAAATTTATTCACCATTAAACACAAAACACCGAAACATGTAACACAACCTAAAATGCATAGTTAACCAAAAATTGTAATAAGAGACCAAAAAGATGCAAATGAACACAAGAGAGGGTTGAAATTCATCCACAGACTTATATTATTGCTCCACATATTTGATACAATGCATTACAATGACCATGAGGCAAAAATTGCATTTACAGTTTGAATAAGAGGTTTGAACTCCACAGGATCACTTACAGACAAGAAAAGAAGGGAGGGTGTAAAACAAGATTATCCAACCTTTTGAAATGAGCCCCTCATTACAATATATAAGAAGAATGAGAGAAAGGAGAGAGAGGAAGGAATTCGAAATCTTGCTTCAACCACCCAAAAAATGCATTAAAAATCACTTGCAAACAATGATGGATGTCATTACAAAACTCATGTCTCCATCTACTTTTCCTTGTTGAAGAAGAAAGGAAGCCCATACTTCATTATTTTGGTAGGTGGGAAATCTGGAAACACCCTCTAAAATGGTGAGATTGTATTCCTTCATTTTTAAATACTTAGACTTACTAAAATTAAGAGAAAACCAGTCATAGTTGTGTAGAGGACACTGAGAGCTTTCCAAAAAGTCCTGATTTTATGCAAATCCGAGCTCCTAGTCAAAAGTTATGGCCATCTGAAGATAAGGGTGCCATACTGCAAATAAATGTGGGTGGTTGATCTTTGCCCTTTTCAGACTACAAACTTGCATCGCATCCTTTGAAATCTGAAATTTCGGATTTTTGGGATTTGGAGCTTTGGGCATTTTGGGCTTCGGAGATCTTCGGGTAACTATTCATTCCACATTGAGTTTGTGAAACCTCTAAAATGTCCACAACCTTGAAGTCCAAAATTTGGACTTTTCGGGTTTCGGACTTCGGAGTTTTGATTTTTTGGCATTGTTCACTGTGAGCTCTTCAATGACCTCCGAAACTGCCGAAACCTCCAAAGTCCGAAATTCAGACTTTGAGTTTCGGAAGCCTTTAGCATTTTCGCAGCTTCGGATTTCGGGTTTCGAAGTTTTCGGGACTTTAGGGGTTCGGGTTTCGAGGTTTTCGAGAGTTTAGGGATTTTGGGGGTTCTGGTTTTCATGACTTTGGGGGTTCCTGTTTTCGGTGATTTCAAGACTCGAGGTTTTGAGGGTTTTGGGGATTCGAGACTTCGGGTTTATATCATCCGTTCGACACATGAAACCTCCGAAATCCTCGAAAGCTCGAAAGTCTGAATTTCAGACTTTTATTCCCCCCCACCTGGCATTGTTCACTGTGAGCTCGTGAAACCTCTGAAACTCCGAAACCCCAAAGTTTGAAAATTTGGACTTCAGGCTTTCGGGCTTCTTGCTCTTTTTTCCGTGCTTCTTTCTGCCGAGTCCCCGAATTTCGCTTTGGCCTTCCGAATGACCCCACCTCTCGAAGTCTGAATTTCAGACTTTTAGAATTTTTTCATTTCCTGAATTCCTCTGCAATGTGCTCGGCCTACCTCACCCTATTCGGCCAATCCCGAAGTGTGAACTCCCATGGCTAAATCGATCCCTCATTTTTTTCTTTGTGCGGAGTCATGTTTGTCCAATTTTTTCCTAAGGGGCAAAATCGGATAACAGTAGCCATACAATGCCTATTTTTGTATAGATCATGGAGGCATTACCAGTTAGATTAGCCTGTCATATGGGCCAACTTTAAATTTAGTTTTTACGTGATAGTGGCAAATATCTGCATGGTTTTTGTCTATGGCATGGCTATCCATCTAGTTTTCATGCCCTCTAGACCCGCCCCCAACAGGACAACAATTTATTAATTCGACGACTATAATCTTATAAGTGACATGACTTGTGTTTTCTAGATGTTTTGTATGCCGTCTTTGTTGTAATGCCTAATTTCATGGTTCGTAGTTTGGGGTTAGTGGACTTCCATACTGCTCGTATACTTTATGTGATATACATATATAGATATATATATATATAGTCGTATCATTTTACTTGTTAATATAATATAGGAATTCTTATTGCCATAAAAAAATCACCCCGTACCGTAGAATCTAAGGTAATGTCATCTTCACAAAATTGATAATACCATTGATTTGCTTTTATGAAGAGGTTTAAATCTAAGTTTGTTTATCTTTCTTGATTGGATTTTGTTTATTTCATGTCCAGCTCACGATCACTTGGCCTCTCTATTTATTTGTAGCTTAAATAAGAACTTGAGTATGGCCACTACAGATTTCAAATATTGCCAAATAAGAAAAATTCATGACGTAATGTCTTTGGGGACGTTCAACTTTATTATGAAGGATTTTCAGTTTCACATATCATACCATAACCCATGTTTCCTACTATTCATAGTAATTAGGCCTGCTATATGTCTTAAATAAATCTATCTAAAATATGCCGAGAGATATCAATGTGCGATGACACTTATCTTTACTATGCAAGTATAACTATAATGTATGACCAAAAATTCAGGTCCATAAATAGAATTTAAACTGAGTCAATAGACACTTAAGTATATTATTATACATATGATATGAGCTCATATGTCCATATTATCATCAGATACAGTATCAGGTTAGTCTCAGGTATGCATAGGTATGATTATTTCTTACTATACCTTTCTGTGCAGCACAAAATAGACCCCCTCTGACCATAAGCTACTCTACGGATCAAATCAGTCTCCACTTACCATTTTCTGACAAATGGAATCATTTAACTACACGACTATATTGGTCTGCAAAAATTGTCTATTAGAAGAACCATATAGACTTTGTCCAAACATTATTCCATGCCCATAGATATTATTCTATTCCATGTAGTCGAAGGATTGCACTTAGTTTCAAGATCAATAAAATAAAATTATTCTAAGTGTTAGTCCAATAAAAATTCAGAATTCTATGAATAATTGTAACATGATGGTCAAATGAACCGGTTAAAATTTAATGTCGAGAATATAAAATTGAACAACACTCTCCATTACAATCTTGCCTGCCATTATGAGAACGCCATCTTGGCATAAACATATGACAAACTCGATAACCGAACTTTTTGCCATTTTTTGGAGAAGTTGATCAAAATTGCCAAAATTGTCTCTTTGTAAGTGATGACTCGTGTGAAAGGTTTCAGGAGTTCCGGGTGGTTTCAGGAGCCCGGATTGTAGTTATTGGAAAGAGCTTTGAGTCTACTTCATGACAGTATGATTTAGGGAATATTTTGGGAGCTTTGCACTAGTCTTGGGGACATATTCACCTTTGGCACTTTTTGAGGAAAAGATGTTCTCAATCGTCAAAGGAAGATCAACTTGTGCGGAAGGGTTTGGGAGCCTCAGGTGGTTTCAAAAGCCCAAATCACTGTCATTCAAAAGCTTTCATGGTCTACTGCATGTCAGTATGTTCATGATAAGGTTTTGGAAACATTGAGAATGGAAACCTTTCAACCACTAAAGCATCCAAGTCTATAAAGAAGAGAAATTGCATGGAAGGTTTCAGGAACCTTAGGTGGAACTCGGAGACTAACAAATGGTCAAATTGAAGCTCATTGAGTTCCCTTCATTACCAAAGTGTCATTTTTGTTCATACTCATCTCAAGCTTCTACAGTGGCTCAACTCACTTTCACGCCTTCCTATGTCAACATGGTGAGTAGAAATATCCCCTTCTCAAAAATAACAAATCAAAGACCCTTAGCCTATTTTTTGTTTTCCGATGGCTAAGGGATGGAAAAAAAATGGAAACTAGTCCTAATAAATTAATTTTAAGTGCATAATGAAATTTTAATATAAGCACCTGAATTAATTAATTAGTGACAAAATAATAAAAAAGAAAAGAGTCACTTTATTTTTATTTCCCCCCTAATGGAAACATGCGACCCATATAGGGACATAAGCAAGGGGATAAAGAAATAGTAAATAACATAAAAAAAAAGGAAAAAGATTAAATAAAATGAAAGAGCTGATTGACCCTTTTGTGTGGCGAATATGCCAAGAAAAGTTATAAAAGCAAGTAGCCACACTTGGAGAAGGCATCTTTTTGCATCTTATAATCTCTGAAATTTGGTCTAAGCTAAATGCTTTCCAATTTTTACCTTAAAGTATAAAAACCCTCTTTTGCCAAGGTAGAAGAACGAAACTCTTCTTCCTTTGTGTTTTCCATTGAGTTTTCAAGGATCTATTTCTGAATTCCAGCAGTAATTGTAGGTCAAAGTTGCAAATTTGTATTGTCTCCAACTAGAGTTTGAAGGTGGAAGATTGTAGTTGATTTCTACCTCTAATTTCCAGCCATTTCATAGTGGTGCGACCCACTTGAGGGAAGTTTCTGAGTACTCTAGGACATAACTTATATCTGATTTTAATTTTCATTATCAGATATTTACAGGCCAAAATCAGCTGATTTATATATATTTTGGGCTTGGGAAACTTCATTTTCAACCAGGTCTGTAAATTGCTTATTTGCAGATATAAAATAAAATTCTAGCCTTCTTACTTATTTGGGGAAATATTTGATCGAGTTCATATCAGATTTAAATGCCATCAATCTCTAAGGCAAGTCGCTTTTCCTTATATAAATTCAGATCTACATTATTTTTATTAAGAATATTTTCTATAAATTGTTCTTTAAGATCAGATTTGAAGGTGTTCCAATTGGGGCTAGAAATTATCCAATTGGGGACATTACAGTGGTATCAGAGCATGTTCCTTGCCATCCTGTGAAGAGATCAAATTTGAATGCACTCGGAAAAAATACCTATAGTTTATCAAAGGAGAAATCAAACCCCAAAGAAAGGGACAACAGATGGGCAAACTGAAATTGTCAACAAATCAGTTTGGATCAATTGGTTATATTTGGGGGAGTTTTGCTACAATGCTTCCTATCACATGTCTATTGGTATGTCACTCTTCAAAGCTTTGTATGGTTATGATGCTTTTTCTTTTGTGGATGTTGTCATTCTAGATAGTAGAGTTCCAGGGGCTAAATATTTGGCACAACTAAGTCAAGACATCATGAAAGCACTCAAGGACAACCTCTTACATGCCCAAAATCAACAAAATTGTATGCAAGACCAACAAAGAGTTGAGAGGTCATTTGAGGTCATTTGAGGTAGAAGATATGGTTTTTTTGAGGTTGTAGCCCTAAAGACAATCTTCTCTCAAAGGAAAGGGAGCTGAAAAGTTAAAACCAAAATCTTATTGGTCCCTACAAGGTCATAAGGAAGGTAGGGAACGTTGTATATGAACTAGAGCTTCCAGCACAAAGTAATATTCACAATGTCTTTCATGTTTCATGCCTCAAAAAGTCACTAGGCCAGCATATTACCCCTTCTATTGAGTTGCCCCCTCTTGATGATGAGGGCAAATTGGTATTAGAACCGGAAGCCATAATAGAGGTTCGTGATAAGAAGTTGAGGAAGAGAATCATAAGAGAGTATTTGGTACAATGGAAAGGTCTACCTTTTGAAGATGCTACATGGGAAGGTGCAACAATTTTGGAGCATCCAAGCTTGTAGTCGCTAAAGGTCGATGACCGTTAGCCTATTTTTTTGTTTCCCAACAGCTAAGGGATAGGGAAACTAGTCCTAATAAATTAGTTTTTATAAGCACCTAAATTAGTTATTAGTGACAAAATAATAAAAGAAAATGAAAAAAGTCACTTTATTTTTATTTCCCCCCAATGGAAAAATGCAACCCATATAGGGACATAAGCAAAAGGATAAAGAAATAGTAAATAAAGTAAATCAAAATAAAAAAGACTAAATAAAATGAAAAGAGTTGATTGGCCCTTTCGTGTCACAAATATGCCAAGAAAAGTTATAAAAGCAAGTCGCCACACTTGGAGAAGGCATCTTTTTGCATCTTATAATCTCTGAAATTTGGTCTAAGTTGAATGCTTTCCAATTTTTATCTCAAAGGATGAAAACCCTTTGATGTTTTTGAAATAGAGGACAAAAACCCTCTTTTGCAAAGGTAGAAGAACGAAAACTCTTTTTCCTTTGAGTTTTCAAGAATCTAGTTCTGAATTCCAGCAATAATTGAAGGTTAAAGTTGCAAATTTGTATCGTCTCCAGCTAGGGTTTGAGGCTGGAAGATTGTAGCTGATTTCTACCTCTAATTTCCGGCCAGTTCATAGTGATGCGACCCACTTAAGGGAATTTTATGAGCATTCTAGGACACAATTAACTTAGATCTGATTTTTCAGTATCATTATCAAATTTTTAGAGGCCAAAATCAGCTGATTTATATATTTTTGAGGCTTGGGAAACATTATTTTCAGCCAGGTCTGTAAACTGTTTATCTGCAGATACAAAATAAAATTTCAGCCTTCTTATTGGTCATAAATTTGGTCTCTTTTTTTGGTGTTTATACACAATAAATATTATTTATTTGGGGAAATATTTGATCAAGTTCATATCAGATTTGAGTGCCATCCATCTCTAAGGAAAGTCGCATTTTCCTTATATAAATTTAGATCTGCATTATTTTTATCAAGAATATTTTCTATACATTGTTGTTTAAGATCAGATTTGAAGGTGTTCCAATTGGGGCTAGAAATTATCCCATTGGGGACATTACATGAGCTGGCTCAAAATTCAAAGAGAACGATGATTCCATTGGATTTGTTGGCCCTTTTCCAGTCAAATTCATACATTATATACCCCCCCCAAAAACGTTAAGTTTTGGTCTTGGACCCAAAAAGTGTTTTTCATGTTCTAATTCTCCGTTGAGTTGTTAATGTCAACGCAAGTGACTTAGGCACACTTTTGGAGCATGGCGGCCTTTTGGAAGGTGGAAAACAAAGTTTGTAATGTGTTTTATGATTCCCCTCCTCCATAAGTGTGCCTTCACCTCATTGGTCCATGCCAAAAGCAAAAAATAACACAAAATTAGAAGAGGTGCTTGTTTTGAGTGGTAAAATGACCATCCCCAAGGCTTAGGCACATTTTGGGCTTCCTTATTGCATTGGCGCACTTGGGAGTGTTGCTTGCACTTCAAAAAATGCACCTCATTCTGATATGAGAACATGCTGTAAATATTCCATAAAAAATGGTTATAATTTCATAAAAGAAATTTGTTGGGAAATTAGTAGTTATTACATATAAAATAGGAACATACTATAGTTTGGGAATCAGATATTAATTAGGTTGTTACGATTATTTGTTAGAATGTTACGCAAAATAGAATGTGGCTAAGGGATGGTTGGGAGAACTAGGGAGTGATAGGAATGATGTCCTAAATTATAGGATATCCATATTCCTATAAATTTGTAATGTGTTGTGAGAAATAATTAAGCAAAATCTATTTTGTGTCATGTACTATGTAAGTACATCTCTGACAAAATCTTGCATCTGGTATAAAAGCAGGTGGCATGTGAGTGGAAGATGGCCTTTTAATTGCCAAGGGGCAGTTCCAATTTTCTTTTTGTTTCCCTATTGATAATTTTTGGGTTTATTTAAATAGTCTATTACTATAGTGTACATTACTAGTTTTAGATATTTAAAATATATAGAAGACCCTACAAAATTGTGATAGCGGAAGCATGAATATTGTTGGAGTGAGGTGTAACTGCCTAAGAAAGGAGAGGCGTGTTGAAGCCGCCCAAATAGGAGAATAAGGAATCTTTCAGCAACCAACATAATTAGGAGTGTAGCCTAAGTACATTGTTTAGAAGTGTTGTTCCAAAATTTCTTAAGAGGTGTTGAAAGTTGTTGTTTGAGATTGCAACAAAGGTGACGTGCCAAAACACAACCCATTTTTGTCATTGTGTCTCAAAATATAAATCAGCTATTTTGTTATAAAGTTCATAATTTTTGTAGTGTTGGGTTTGAATAAGTAGTTTGCTCCACAAACTACCCAACTTCAATGTATCTAAACGTGTCAGGTTCTAGTTAGAAGCTTGCTCCACAAGCTACCTCTTAAAATGTTCTAGTTATTGGTAGTAGGTGGAAACCACTCTTTTTTGAAACTATGGGTGGAATACCATTATGGTTTAAAGTATTACAAGTTATTGATTTTATTGTAAATAAGAGGTTTACCCTCTCAATGTAATCACTCAATTTTCATATCAATACAATCTTATGTGTTTATTACATATTGATTTGTTAAAGTATTTTTCCATTATTGTTTTGGATTTACAAGTGCAATCCACTTATTTGGATGCGCAGGTGCCCCCTTACTTTTATGATTCATATTGTTATGTCCATTATGTTTGTAGGTACACTAAATGTGGTATCAGAGTTGGTCTCAGATTTACAAGGCAGAAAAAGCCTAAAAAGGACATCTATTGCAAAGGCCATAACTTTCTACTCAAGAGTCGGATTGATACAAAAAAAATTAGATTGGAAAGTAGACTTTAAGGAAGATCCAACAAGTATAAATTCATCATGTTTGGAGCAGTATCGAGGAATATCAGTTGCAAGTTGTTATTTTGGAATAGCCAAGAAAAAAAAAATTCTAGTGACTTAATTTCAACTAAGTATAAGTTTCAATTCAGGCATCTGATTAAAGTGTTATGTTTTTTGTTTGAAAGTAGACTTCATAAGCTTTCAAATAAATGTCAGCTCATGATATTTTATGTAATACTCGAAGAGAAAGAAGTTGTGAAAGTTGACTTTTGTATTCTCAAAACTTTAGTCTATAAATAATGTTGAAAAAAGATAACAGATATATTTCAAGCAAGACTAGGCATTCAATTATGAAAGGAATTTTAAATGCATTTGATAAATATATTATTCATTTAGATGTGACATCAAAATATGAAAATAAAACATATGCATGGCTAGATTTTGAGGATAATTGCATAGTACAGTATGAGGACTTCTTTTAGTTGGATGAAAGTAATTTGTTTTGGATTCTCTTTGAAGTTTCTACCATATGCGATGAAGAAAATATTTTTAGCCTATATTTAATAATTCTCCACCTTTGCATAATTATTTTACTAATAAGTATGGTGCAAAAGAGGTGAATGAAATCCTCCAATTTCACTATATCAGATCACCTCTTCACCAAAGTGAATTTGATAATGCGTGGGATGCATTGCAAAAAAATGTTAAGGACGCAATCATTGAGAGTGGTAAAAAAAATAAAAAATGATGCTCATCATCTCAAAAATTATTACTTATAGAATGGAGATTGTGATTCAATAGATGTTGATTTTTTCGACTTCCATTGTCTATCTATGATTTTCCACAAATGTTATTTTCATCAATACATCTAACATTGGGCATAAATGGAGGTGATAATTATGATATGTTTGTAATAGTTGATATTATTTTGGTTGAACACTATATTGATATATTGATCCACGTGACAACTTTGACGATCTACATCAACAAGATGTCAATGATTTCATCAAGATAGGCCATTTTCAAATCTTTTATCCATTCATGTGGTGTCATGTTCTCATCTTAAAAAAAAGGAAGAGGCAAAAGAAAAGAAGATGCATGGGGGAGCTTTGAGGACAAAGCTTCCCAAGGGCAAGGGAATGTTGTGTTCCAAAACAAAACCCATTTTTGTTATTATGTTTTATTATGTAAATGAGCTATTTTGTTATAAAGCTCATATTTTGCCTAATGTTGGGTTTGAATAGCATGCTCCACAAGCTACCTAAACTCAAGCTTGTTAGGTTCTATTTAGTAACTTGCTCCACAAGCTATCTCTTGAAATGTTATGTAATGTCTCTTTTTACGGGACCTTAGGAAATGGAAAAAAGCTCCCAAATCAGATTTAGAACACTGTTGTTTTAACTCTGCAAAAACAGATCTCAAACCCTTCCTAGGGCAGCGACCTTCCTAGGGAAGAACAACCCTTTGAAAAGAAGATAAACCTTGCAAAGAATACTTCCAACTTGTGCCAAAATTAATAGGAAACCCTCATCAATCAATTGCAGCTGTTAGAACTCAAATTTGCATGTGAAATTAATTAATTATGAAACCCTAACCATCGAACATTCCTGAGCATGCAAAACATAGTAGAACATAACCAAAAATCACCAGACTTGAGATATTGGCTCAATAAAATATGGAGAATAAGATGATGAATTCAGATTTTCCAAATTGTCGCCATGCATACCAAATTACCACATCAACCTAGGTCGCTCCACTTGACATAAAATATATTTTGCACCAAAGAGACAACACTTGCAAGAGAAAGATAATTTATTTTCTAGCCAACTTGCATATCAAAAACCTTAGGAAGGTTTTTTGTCTTCCAAAAGTTTTCCTAACCAAGGGTTTTTGTCCTTGGAAGAAATCCTCAACCCGAGGGTTTTTGTCCTTGAGAGAGAGATGAAAAGGGCTACACTAGCCAACTTTCACCAAAATAAGAATAATCACCAAAACATAATTCATAAATGCCCAAGCGACCTCCTTAAATAGGCCTAAGGAGTGCTTAAAGCAAACATTACATCATACCCGACCCCTTAAGTAATTACATTTTAAATATTAAAAAGGTTATTGGAGCCTACATGCTCACAATACCATTAATACTAAACTACTTAAATTCCTCTATTGGAGCAAAAAAGCTTCCAATAGGATCAATGATAATAAATAAGAGCAATAATAAAAATATAATCCAGATTTCTCTTTGTTTTTCTCCTTAGACTCACGGGGAAGGAATGGGTTAAGGTCTTCATAAATCAACCTCCAAAAAGAGACATGACATGTTCTAGTTAGTGGTAGTAGGTGGAAACCACTCTTTTTATAGAACTATAGATGGAATACCGCTATGGTTTAGGGCACATTACCATTAATATTAAACTAATTAAATTCCTCTATTGGAGCAAAAAGGCTTCCAATAGGATAAATGATAATAAATAAGAGCAATAATAAAAATATAATTCAAATTTCTCCTTGTTTTTCTCCTTAGACCCATGGGGAAGGAATGGGTTAAGGTCTTCATAAATCAACCTCCGAAAAGAGAAATGACATGTTCCAGTTAGTGGTAGTAGGTGGAAACCACTCTTTTTATAGAACTATAGATGGAATACCACTATGGTTTGGGGGACATTAGAAGTTGCTGATTTTATTATAAATAAGAGGTTTATACTCTTTGTATGATAAATTTATTTTCATATAAATACAATCGTGATTGTATTTATACATTTTGATTTGAAGAAGCCCCCATTATTGTTTTAAATTTGTTGGTGCAATCCAATTATTTGGGTCGGCAAGTGCCCCCATACTTTTCACATTTCATGCACCCGTGCCTCTTGTGTTGGCAAGTATGCTACAAAAGGCACTTAAAGACTGTCACCTAAAGGCACTTAAAGACTGTCACCTAAAGGCACAACAAAAAAAGAGGCAAATTCGACATTTCTGCATGTACATGGAATGTGCATTGGAAGAGGTGAATCTACAGTAAATTTGGCATTTCTGAATGTACATGGGAAGAGCATTAAAAGAAGGGAAAGTGGAGCACTTCATCATTCCTACACAGCATCAGCATAATCCATTCTTCATCGATAGGAGGCTTAAGGAATCCACCCTGATGGTCCTCTAAAAAGAATGTTGATGATAAAATCTTGAGAAGTTGATTTAAAAAAAGCAGCCCCTACGTGAATAAGAAGCGCAGCATAGGCACATGGAAAGGAGAGCAATAGCAAGTAAGAAAGAGAGCAGCAATTTGTGGAAGACTTACAAGAAGTTGCAGATCCATGTGCATTAATTAGTGTGATATGAGCATGATTGAAATTGGTACCATGTTGAATGCACAAAGAGAAGTGTGTGAATAAAGAAAAATGCAAATGAGGAGAAAGAACATGGGTTTCACAAACTTGACTTTTGTTGCATGACGTAAAAATTGGGTATAGTAAATACTTGCTTCTTCATGTAATTCAAATGAATTCTTACATTGCATGCATCTATTAATATATAAAATTGAAGCCAGCATGTGTTAGATGTGGAAAAAAAACATAAAATAAGGGTTATTAGCTCTACAAATTCGTTGTATTCCTTGTCTTTAGAAATAGTGGAATTGGTAGTTAATAGACTAAAGTCTTCTTGCATTAAAGTGTTTGCTTTTAGTTCAAGTCTTTATGGATGGATTTTTTAGAGGTAATAGTACATTTAGGATAGTTAATTATTAGTTGTGAAAACAAATAATTCAAACCTGTGTACTAAAGGAGTTGATCATTGGTCATATGGTAAAATAACAATTGCTACATGTGGCATTTGAACCCTTGACCTTTTAAGACAACGCAAATATTCTTGTAAAAGAGTGCATTGTCGATAGTCCCTGACACCCTTAAAAGTGTTTCTACTTGAGGAAGAGAGCATATGAAAGATCGTAAAAACATTGCCAGAACCATTGATTTGCATCATGCAATGATCCATAACTGACGAGATCATCAAGAATAATCTAGCTATGTGAGTCGTGTTCTAAAGGAGGTAGGAGGACCATAGGAGGTTGGAGGCTAATTACCAATCTCGAGTTCGCGACTAATTCCAAGTTTGGTTTATTGCTTTGATGTCAATCAAATACCAAAAAGATTAAAGCCAAGAATGGCAATCAGTGGTAGTGATAACCATACTTTTGCTGGTGATCAATGTCATTGATCAATGGTAGTGGTTGCATACAAAACAATTAGTGAGGTGGTCACAACCCACTGAGAAAACCATTGTCCAGGTGTGGCTAATCCCACCTGAGAATGAAGTGTAGTCAGCCACACTGTGGATGTCGACAATAGGATGTGTTCCTATTCACAAGTGTATGAGAGAATGGACTAGAGTGTGTGTCCTAGTCCATTGCTTGTCGGTGTTTCTTGAACAATGTGTCTGTCCTTGTTCACAAATTATTTGTTTAGATTAGCGAGGTCAGATCTCTCTTAGTGTGTAGTGAGGCCATTCCCACTACAAGTGGGTTGGTAAGCATGATGAACAGCAAGAGAGTTCCAAATCACATATGTTGTTGATTCTCTCCCAGTGTTGGAACTATATGTAATAAGGATAGGAATGTTAGGAAATTAGTAGTTATTACATATATTATAGTAATATAAAATAGTTTGGAAATTAGATATTGGTTAGGTTGTTATGACTATTTATTAGAATGTTAAGTAGAATAGAATATAGCTAAGGGATGGTTGGGAGATAGCAAAGAGTGATAGAAATGTTATCCTAAATTATAGGATATCCATACTCATATATATTTGTAATGTGTGTTGTGAGAAATAATAAAGCAAAACGTATTTTTTGTGTTAGATATTTTCTGTCGTATATTGTGCAAATACATATCTGACCAAGACGGGTATTGATAATAGACATTGCCGACTGAAAACGGTCTTTCAGCCATATTTGGTTGATCGCGACTAAGCCATTTTTGGGCAGCTTTCCAAAAAAAGGTATTGGCAGTAACTTGAAGAACAATTTGCATACTTAAATGAAATTATAGTTGATACTTGATAGAGACCAGCGAAAATGTGTATGATTTGCAAAGGGATTGCTCTAGGTCAAACTTCACATTTTGCATATTGAGACTTTGGCCTTGGTGAAGAGTGTCAATGTATTGAAAGCCGATGGGATGAACACAAGGAAGAAACAACAAGAGGCAATGTTTGGTGTTGCTATCTATTACTAATTCGATGTGAGCCATTCTACATTCAACCCCTTACCGTTTCAGCTGACTGCTTTGAGTATTAAAATAAAATAAATAAAACAGGGCATCGCCCTTACACTCCCAACAAACATCTTTACCTATTATTTAAGCTGTAGCATTGAATGAGCAAATACGCATGGAAAATGTTTGGGTGTCACCCTTACATTCTTAATAAAAACTCTTATCATTTGTTTATTCCTTAATGACAATAGAACATGCTTAGCAATTTTAATAAAAATAGAGTTTATCGTTTTAAAAAAAAGGTTTTTGCCCTTACTAGACTAAATGCAATGAAATATTTCCTTAAGAGCTTAAGACCGAAGAACTATATTCTGAAATTCCTTTTATGCCAAGAAAAAGATATAAAGGGGCATCACCCTTACTCGAGTAAACTACATCCTGCATTACCATTTAGCTTTAAAGTGTACAGCCAATAAGTGATTCATTTAAGTGTTTAACCTTTTCAAGGAAATATGCATTGAATATCAACCTTACTTAACTAAAGGCGGATAAAGAGGTGTGAGATATTTTATATATGGAAGAGGACAACCATAAGGAATTTGACCTTTAAGGCTAAAGAATAGTATTCTCTACCAATGCTCTTGAATGGTAATCTTTTTTCCTATAATAGGAATTGGTTATTTTTTATATTTTTAAATCATAATGTGGATTCAAATGAGCTTTAGAAGCCTTATCAAGCTCTTATGAAATCCTGGGGTGAGGAAATATTCTCGCCCGAGCAATGTCACAATATCATATGAGTTCGAGTAACCCAACAGTGTGGATTTAGGGCCATTGTAAATTCTGACCAGACTAAGTGGTTAGAAGCATTAACAAATGAAGTTCACGAAAACACTTAACGTGTTTAATAGCAGTAATAGAATGGGTGTTGATGCTGCGCAATGCTAATTTGAGCCCATGCCATGTGATGATAGAATCATATTGTTTAAGGGAAAAAAATTAGTTGATATTTTTCCTAGTCAGGTTCCCAGCAAGTTCTTATTTGTAGCATAGACTGGGTGCTACAAATCTTGAATAAGTTAACTATAGTTGTGTCATGTGTAGCATTCCTTTATCTACTCCAGATAAGAGTTACACCAGAAGCAAAGAGTAAATCATGTTAGTTACCACTGACAGACCCAGATTAACTCATCCATTTATTCCCCTTTGGATTGTACATATTGATTTCATTTCCAAGCTTGCCTGTGTTATGTTTTTAAATACTATACAAATAATTGTGCACCTTCCTTTATATTTTAATATCCATGACAATTAGACTTAAACACTTGGAATAGTTGATCAAAACCTTTTAGGCACTGATACAATATTTGGTTCTACAGATGTGCTTTGGCAAGTTCATAACATAAGCCATTGTCATTTTTCATAAACTTAGATTGAATTGCAATAGACAACATGACACAGCTTACATGATGTTTATCAAGTATAGGATACCAGAATATGGGAATAACACCCGTTTATGTGATGCGAATATGAGCAGAACAAAATGGGAAGTGAAAAAAGCATCAGCAGCGGCATGATGAAAGGTGACAAAGCCTTTCTGTAAGGGCGACAGAGAGAGCAATATGGTGGCAGTTGAAGAGGTTGGAAAGCGATTTCTATTGGCAGTGGATCATGAGGCGTGAAAAAATTTATCAAGAGTGCAGCGATATTTCGAACCCTTTATATTTTTGCGGCTCCTTTTGCCTGATGTAAATTCTTTCCGCCGACAATGTTTTCTCTACTGCATTTAGCTGATCAAGACTTTGGCAGTGGCTCCTCTCTAAACCTTTCAGCAAGGACTTTTGTGTAACCTGTCTTCTTGGTTCATCTGCCTATTATTCTGGGATTGATGGTGATCGAGATTCCAAAGGGAATCTTTTTCTTGGGGATGTGCTGATTTCTTTTTCCTTTGATGTTCTGGTGCTTGTGATTTCTAATGATGCTGAGTCTTTGATTGGGGAGGATGTTGGATGCAGTTCTTTGGTTTTCAGCTACATGGGGCAGCAGCTGTCTTATGAAGATTTTGCACATTGGATGAAATCAAACTGGGGTCAAATTGCTGAATCCGTTCTCTCTTTGTTGGATAAGGGCTTCTTCATGGTGCAATTTGAGACTTTGAAGAATGCTTACTCTCTTTGCTGGATAAGGGCTTCTTCATGGTGCAATTCAAGACTCTGAGAGATAGGGATTTCGTCTAGAATAATGACCCATGGTTTTTTTGGTCATTTTGGTATTTTCCTGTGTCCTTGGTCTTTTTTCAATCCAACCTCTGCCCCAATCACCAAAGCTCCAATGTGACTTAGACTGTACAAATTGCCATCGGTGTTCAGAAACCCTTACCTCATTAAGCAATGGGCAGACAAGATTGGCATTTTTATTAAAATAGATGATGATCTAAGAACTTATCTTAATCAGTTTGTGCGGATTTGTATAATGGTTGACCTCTCCATGCACATCTTTTACTCCATAGAAATTAAATCCTCACATGGCTCTTGGTCTCAATTCCTCAACTTTGAAGGTCTTCCCTTTACATGTTTTCACTGCAATCAGCTGGGCCACAACGTTGTGGATGGACTTTCAAAGACCGCTGCCACAGGCCGCAGCTCTGTTCGCCTGCAGAAATGGAGACAGATGCCTAGAAATCCGGATCATGACTTCGTGTGGCATAATCATGGGAAGCTTTATGCAGAGCGTTGCACTTTTGAGGACTGTTTGGCTGATGAGAATTTGTCCTCCTCTCAGTGTCTAGTTCCTCCTGATACTCCATCTATTTGCAATGGGTCTGTCACTTTTGTGGGAGTTCTGGTTGGTGTCGAGGTCAACGATTGAAGGGCATCACAAGAACTTGAAGAAGATGATTTGCATCTGGATTCTATTGGCATTTGCACCTCTTCTCAAAGCAATAAGATCAGAGCAAGTGTCGGTTCTCCCAGAAATCGTACGGCTGGTCTATGGGCTTATGAAGCCGAGTGGGTAGCTACTCTAATTTTAGAGCAATGGTCTACAGGTTTCTGAAGCTGAGTGGGTAGCTATCCTTGACTGACGTAGAATTTAAGAAGAGGTAGATAAGTTGGCTTCCTCCAAACTCCTTAACATTTTACAAACAGAATCCAAGAAATCTAAGGCAAAATATGGATTCACAGGGAAACGTAGAGGACGAAGGTCTGAAGCTGAAAGGTTGCAGCTGGAAGCTATGAACTCAGTTGATGTGGGTTCACAATGGACCATGGAGGACCACCTTTCCCACAAGGAAAGGAGGATGCTTGCAACTAACTGTTAATCCCTCCTCTCTTTCCTTGAGTTCTTATATGTTATAGGAGATGGTGTTTTCCTGGGCCTCTGCGATAATGTAAATTGAAGTACTAATGGACTCTTAGATTTATAGGTTTTTTAATGTTCTTTGGTACCTTAGAGTCTTTTTTCCCGGATATTTGTACTTTGGTTCTTGCTGTTTGGGTGATGGCCCCAATAGACTCCCTCATTTATGGATCAAAAGAAAAAACATGACACGCCTTAAATAAAATAAAATTCACTCTCTTCATATTCTGATTCAAACAGCTAATTGAACTTTGACAAACATACTAATTTTGAATAGGTATTTCCATGTGAAAGTTGCTTTCGTGGAAGAAATATACAGTAAAAAGTTAAACAAGCAAGTAATGCAGACTCCGGACTTATATTCACACTTAACAATTTTGGTCAACAATGCTACATGCAACTCTTTATGAATAATTGTGCATATAGAAATACCTTTTAAGGTACCACTCAAAGTAAACTTTCCTCCAAAAACATCGCAAAATCAGATAGTTGTTGCCAGACAAGTGACATATGCTATTGCAGAAGTCAACATCTGGAGAAAACAATCAGCAAAATTGGCTAAATGTTATAACATTTTGTTGATAAGCATGAATATACAACTAGATAAAGATCATAATAGATAAAGCTTGATAAGTTGAAAGTTCAAATGAAAAATATATATTCATTTTCCTATCATTCTTAGACCGAAACAACAATGAGCAATGTATGCAAAAGGATTTAATAATATATATTCATTTTCCTATCATTCGTAGACAGAAACAACAACGAGAAATGTATGCAAAAGGATTTAATTTTATTGTTAAGCATAAAATAGAAATAGCTCTTCCCTGAAATTCCAACATCATCAAAGATTAAGATCAATAAGTTGAAAATTTGTAGAAAAAAATATTCATTTTCCTATAAGTCATAGACTGAAGCATCAATCGATTCAAAGCTGAAGGAACACCATACCTATACTGGTCAATTGCTAACTTAGCACAATCATAAAGGTCACCTAGTAAAGCATCTGCTATTGAGGATAAGAACACTTTATAAGGAAAGGTGGGCTGATATGTGCCATGTACACTAATAACTTTGGATAGAACTTGGATTAACATGTCGAAAATTCTACATATAGATCATCTAATTGACAAATATTTTTTATCGGAGCTGTGTATTTTCAGTTTTCTTTATCCCTTTGAAGGATTGCCGGCCACTGATGAAAGAAAGGTTCAAAGAGGGCTAATCTGATTATACCCGCATTGATATCAAGAGAGATTCAGAGGAGGGTAATCTGCTGCCTCCTAATACTGAAATTGAGAAAAGAAAGTCTTATGTGGCTGCTTTTCCTAAATTGAGAAAAGAAAGTCTTGTTTCAATGATTTTCCTGAATTTGATAGCATTCAAAGTCACAAATAACCTTGTATTGAAGCCTCAATAGCTACCATACAAAAATATGGTGCTCCATTCTAATACTGAAATCGACAAAAGGAAGACTTATGTTGATTCTTTTCCTGAATCTGTTTAAATTCAAAGCTACAAGTAACCTTGTATTGAAGTCTCAATAACGAACTTACAAATGAAAAAAATTGAAAGTTTTCAGTGCCTTAATATCAAATAGAAGTTACAAATTAACAGTCCTTTGATGTTAGACAAGGTTCGAAGAGGTAGTTTCCTGCTTCCTCTTAATACCAAAATCAACAAAAGAAAGTCTTGTGTTGATGCTTTTTCTGAATCTCTGGGGTACCTGAAAATGCACGAGGCTAATGTTTCAGCGTATGGGCATACCGGAGACTCATACAGGATCTGAAACACCCCTGAAATGCTTGACAGGCACAGGCACAGGCACAGCCTGGGTACAACACGGAAATGGCAGAGCCGTTTTCAAGCCGAACCCATGGCAGTTCTGTCATGTTTCAGCGGCAGAATCATTGAGAAAACAGGAAATACACTTAAACCCAAAAAATAAACTAACCCTAATCTACCTACCCTAACATGTTAAAGACACTTTCCAAAAGCTATATAAGCACATCTTTAATCCATTTCAAAACGCACTTTCAGCTTTTTCTGTTTTCACAAATTTGTCTATCACTTAGTATTCTGATTGTAAAGAGCAAGGAAGAATCAAGAGCAGCTTGAAGGAGGAAGTTAGAAGCTTGAAGGAGGAAGTTAGGAGCTTCAAAGAGCAAGGAGGAAGGAGTAGCTTGAATGTTAAATGTTTTGAACTTTCACGAATATAACATATTTTAATTGTTTTACCTTTTAAAGTTTTATGGACTAAAAATGAGTATTATGCATTTTTGTAAATATATTTATAATTTTTAAATTTCCGCCTCCCATACGCAAGTCTGTTTCCTTGGAAAACTAGCTGAATCTGATTACACTCAAAATCACAAAGAAACCCTGTATTGAAGTCTCAATAATTACCATATAAAAATACCCTCCTCCATCCTAACACTGAAATCAACAAAAGATATATTATGTTGATGCTTTCCCCGAATCTCACTAAATTGAAAGTCATGAATAACCTTGTATTGGACTCTCAATAACAACCATATAAAAGTTTGAAAATTTTCCGCCCATAACACTAAGTGCCACTGACAAATCAATAGTTGGTCTTTCATGTCAGGAGAGGTTCAAGAGGGGAGTACTCTGCTCCCTTCTAATACTGAATTGAAAAAGAAAAATGCTGATGCTGTTGCTTTCCCGGAATCTAATTAATTCAAAGCTGCAAATGATTTTTTTGAAACTATAGATTTCAAGGGTTCTATCATAATTAGTAACTACCACTAAAGGGTTTGATTTTTCCAACTAACAGCTACTGCTTAAATGAAAATCCCTATGCAGCAGAAAGAATGATTTTCTGCACAAAAAATTGTTAAGTGTCTCTAAAGAAAGAAGAGGCTTTGAAGGATATTATAATAATCCTACATTCTGCTAGTACATAGCAATTCCTAACAAGGGGTTAATATTTCTATTAAGCAAACACCTCTGGATAATTCTTATAGCTGAGAATTTGGCCTTCCAGCTGCGTCGGAAAGAATCCAAGAGTTCCTTCAGAGAAAATAGGTCTGTCTGAATAGTTTCTTACGTTCCTATTAGCACAGACAATGCCTTCTAGTTACTAGGTGGAGGCAGCATTCTGAAGCTTTTGCAACAGGTACTTGAGAGAAAAATTGGGAGCTTTTTGCTGATTATATAACCTCGTGGAAAAAGAAATCTTTGAATTTGGTAAACATTTTTAATATTAAAATTATTTTGAAAAACTGTTGCTATTACATACAGTTGTTAATTTACCAGATTAACAGTTGTCAATTGATGTGAGAGCTCTGTTTCTGTGATTTTACAATCCAGAATCTGTCATTTTAGGATCCAGGCTGATCAGAAGTTGGAGATCATCCCAATGAAGAAAAACAATTGGCTCTTCAATAGAATTACTATTTTTACCGACATAAAACTCCTGCACTAGGGAAAAATTTAGTGGATAATATTCTCCAAATGGCGAATTTTGTGAAAAAAAATTAAAACCCAATGAATCTGAAAGTAAATATTTGTCTGAGATTGATCAGCTGTCCCTACCTGCAAATTTTCCATCTTTAAGGACGGGGTAAGATTTCCACAGAGCTTCCTTATATCATAAAATGTAGGGGTTTTTGACTCGCCCAATCTCCACGGAGAGGCCCAGTCTAAACAGTTACCATTCAAATCCAATCTCACCACAGAATTCATATCCATGTCGAAAAAATCTCGTAAAATTTTGTATGAATCTGAAAGTTTTTAAAATTAATTACTTCAAAGGAAGCACTAAAACGATTCTCCCCTGTTGGAAAGGAAAGATAGACTCGAAATGTTGTAACATATGAATTCTCAGACGGTGATCTCGGAAGCAATCCCCTAAATTTGGACGTATCCGGCCATGTAATTGATTGAAACCCGGAAGAAACCCCACGTGAGAAAAGATATTCTGCCATGAAACTGAACAAGGCTTATTGACAGGGCTAAGCTTTCTATTTTCCATGGCAAACTCCATAATTATCAGACACTGCGGAGTTCTATAATTTCTTTTACAGGATCAACCCAAAAATAAAGATTCAATAAACCCTAATCCCCGCAACAAAAAATCTAGATCCAAAAAACACTCGTAATCTTAAACCCTAAATTTATTTTTGCAGAGCTCGTTTGCCTTTCTCCAAAATGGTTTTTAAAAGTATATATTAATAACCGTTGGAAGAAAACCATTTATATACGGAACAAAAAAATCTCACGGACGAAAAAATATATACAGTTACTGTAACTTTTCACTGTTTTTTCTCAAAATAATTTTATCCTTTCATGGTTACGCTTTCATTAAAATAATAATAATAAGCAAAACAGTATAAACGGTTGAAGTGTAGGGATTTTTGCAGATTTTATTTTAATTTTAGTTATTTTGAAATATACTTTTTTACAGGTTGCTAATGAGAACAATTAAAAAAGATAATAACATAAATTTCCAAATATATTTTCTGAATCATTATTTTATTTATATTATTTTAAAAATTCAGAATTAAACATCCACATTAAAATCAATTGCAGATTTCAAAAAATAAAATGAGTAATTGAAAATTAAAAATTATTTACTTGTCTTTAAAAACAACACACAATTGATGAGAATAACATATATTGTATGAAGGTATGCTTCAATCAACTCACATGAATAATTTTTGCACCTTTATATATATATGTATGTTAAGGAGTCCACCTTATTTGCGAAACATCTTCACAGGGTAACATCTGCATAATATAGAGCTAAAATAAGGGTAAAGTTGAATAACTCATATGAATAGAGTCTTCCTCTGTATATAAGTTGAATCAACTATATGTATGTGTGTTGTCCATCTTATATGGGTAAAATATCAAAAGGTAAAATTAGGGTTATACACGTATTAAAGATGTCCATCTTATCCGCAAAGAAAATTAGGGCATGATTGAATCAACTCACGTGAATAAATTTTGCACCCTACACAATAAGCTCACATATTAAGATGTCCACCCTATATGCAAAGAAAATTAGGGCACGATTGAATCAACTCACGTGAATAAATTTTTCACCCTACATGTAAACTCACATATTAAGAAGTCCACCTTATATGCAAAGAAAATTAGAGCATAATTGAATCACATGAATAAATTTTGCACCCTTACATATAATTTTTTTTTATCTCTTACTTTCCATATAATATATTGCTTAGGATCCAAATTTCTTATAAAATGAATTCTCAATTAAAATGTCTTCACTTTTATAAAATAATTTCATTTGTAAAAATTAGGTTTTATATAATTTAGATGTCTTACTTCTAACTTTAAAATTATTTAGATATTTTATGTTAAGGAGGGTACAAAGTGTAACCTTATGCACCCTAAAGTAAGCTCACATGTTAAGATGTCCACCTTATATGCAAATAAAATTAGAGCATAATTCACGTGAATAAATTTTGCACCCTTACACATAAATTCTTGTTTATCTCTTACTTTCCATATAATATTTTACTTAGGATCCAAAATCTTTATAAAGTGAATTCTCAATTAAAATGTCTTTACTTTTATAAAATGAATTCAGTTGTAAAAATTAGGTTGTATATAATTTAGATGTCTTATTTTTAACTTTTAAATTATTTAAATGTTTTATGTTGAGGAGGGTACAAAGTGTGAGGTAGATGGAGTTATTTACAAACACTTCTTAATCTTTAAAAATAAAAAATTATCCAACTTTAAGTAAAGGATTGAAAACATTCTTTTTAAATTATTCATTTCATAGTGAAATTTAAAAGTGCAAATTATTTTTATTTTACATACTTTTTAAATCATTATTGGACATCTATTTTATATGAGATAAAAATATGTCTAGAGGGTATATGATAAAAATGTGGTTGGAGCATTTACGATCAAATACCAAAATAAAATATTTTAACACAATTGAAATTGTCAAATATAGTACATAAAATTATTAATCCATTTATTAGGTACAAAGAATAACATTGGAATGGGGAGTTGATAGGCAATCTTGAAAGGCAAGAGCAACCAAAAAATAGATCCTCTGACGCCTAATTAAATACAACCCAACCATCTTGATTAATCAAAGTAGACACAAGCAACATCACCAAAAATAATGGGGGGTGGAGCATCTAAAAAGGGAAATGCATGTACCATTATTATTAAATAAATGTTTGTAATTTCAGTTCAATGATTTGGTGATTTTGGGGTGTTGAGAAGACGTTTTTCTCTATATATGTTTTATGTTGTACTATAATAATTAAACATTTGACTACAAATTATAAGCATCCATCATTAAATACAACAAATATTGTAGAATCAAAGAGTATTTGGTATTATAGAACTACATATTTATTACCCTTGTTGGCCAAATTGAGGGGCCAAACATTTACACTTTACAAAATCCAAGGAAATATCTGATCTGTGTAAAATTAAATGCAACGACATCACAATCCAAATTGAATAAGGTATTGTCAAAGTTTGATTTATAAGTGTAAAATTCAACCACTATTAACTTGGGAGATATTTTGTAAATCTTTAATGTGGCAATTTTGAAGAGGAAGATTATATAAATTGAGTGTAATCAACAACAACCATCTTATTATTCACTCTATTTTCTTGACTGTAAAATTATCAACTCATGAAGAAAATGTCAACCATCTCCTCCTTCATTGCCCTTTTGTTGTTGAGATTTGGAGCAAACTCTTCAAGCTATTTGAAATCAATTGGGTTAGCCATTTATCTCTCTCAATTTTTTGGCTACAATGGAGGGCTCCATTTAAATCTATTTTAACTAAAATGATTTGGTACGTATCCTTCCCTCATGCATTATGGTGTATTTGGAAAGAAAGAAAGAAAGAAGAGAATATTTAAAGGGCACGATAATTATGTATCCCATGTTGTTAAAAGATTAATTCATGGAATCAAAGAAAATTTGAGAAACTACAGGCCCTCCAAAAAGTAATTTCCTAATGAGAGAGAAGTCAGGGTCTTGAAAAACTAGAACATTTTTGTTGAAAGTGACATAATTATAAGAGAAGACATTAATCTTAGGGAAAATAACAAATGGATATTCCCTCCAATGGTTGGGAAAAACTTAATTTTGATGGATCCTGTAAAGGAAATCCTAGTAGGGCTAGTGGTGGTGGCATTCTCAAGGACAAATTAGGAAACATAATTACAACATATGCTAGCAATATGGGCACCCAAACCAAACACTATGTGGAAGCTCTAGCTGACCTTTAGGGGATCAAACTTTCCAGAAATAAGAACATCTCACACTTATACGTGGAGGGGGATTCCTTAAATGTCTTAAAATTCCTAAATCAAAAAAATAATCCTAGAGGGTTTATTAGCAATTTCATTTATGAAATTGACTCCCTTTAAATGATTTTACAAACATACAATTTCATTGTAATTATCGTGAGGGCAATAAAGTGGGTTACCTTTTCACCAATGAGTCAAATATCATATTTTGGATAGGAACTGAAAGCATTCCCAAGGAAATCCTTGAAACTATTAATAATGAATGATATCCCTAACATAGGGATGTGCAAGCATAAAAATATTAGGAAGATCAATAGGATCCACATGTCACACAAACCCCTTTATGGTATAACAAATTTCACAACCATTTCCTTCAATTTTGTGTGGAAATTCCAAACCACTATTCACTTTTTCAACATTTTGTTTGGGAAAGTAGAGAGAAAGCGCAAGTAAAAGGTCTCAGTGATGGGTTGAGAACCCTGTAGGCTTGAACCCAAACCAAATGTAGATGGAAATTCGATAAAGATATTTGAAACATCCTTCAAATAGGAGGATTTGCGAACTTCCTTGACAGATTTTGGGGCCATAACCCTCATATCTCTGTTGAATTTTCTAAATCTTGGAAGGACATGGTTGTTAAAAAAAGGGCTCAGCCCATTGAAATAACAGAAGAGATTGTCTCAAAGGTTACTTGTTGTAGACAAAAAATCATGTACTTGGGTACATTTCTAGGTCCTAAAGCATACTAATGTATACATGATTCATAAGAAAGAAAACTAGCGGTTGACAACTCCTTTTGGCCTCTTCGTTTTATCTCTTGTCTTCTTTTTGGTCTAACACATCTTACAACCCTACCAAAACTTAACTTATTTATCTTTTATGTCCTTGGACACTAGTGCCAAGGCACTCATGTCCCTCCTGGATGTCTCTAATTCTCTCTATCCTTTTCTCACTCTTTTGGGTTTCTCTTACTTCTTAGGCATCTTTTAACACTTTGGGTCAGCCTTTCAATTGGCAATTACAAAATTCAAACAAGGGAATCATATATACTTAGTTACTTCTCCAAAATCAAGGGGTCAAACACTAGCATTATCTACTATCACCTAAGCTTGCATCCAAATGCACAGGAGCGTTACAAATCATCCATCTAGAACATTCACTCAAGGGACAAGGGTTGTGTCACTCTATGTACACAACATAGGAGGGGACGTCTGTTCTATTTCATCTCACACATTTTATATATTTGATATATTTTAGATCTAGCTCATTGTCATTGTGCAACTTACACAAGGGCATCCTAGGGCATCATTATACAAACTTTCACATAAAACTACATAGAGCATGAACTGTAGTGCAACACTGGGTACTAAGTTCACTCTTCGAGTGACTTTCGGGGTCAGTCTGACTCTAAATTTTGTATCTTTATTTTTATATTTGATGTGTTTTGTGGCATGGAGGATTCATTAGCTAGGTAATATCCTAGCACGCGAGTTCATATTGAGGTAGTTAAAATCAATAAAATTAAATTCAATATATCGGTAGACATGAGGGGGTGAACGGGTTTAATTTATTAATATTTTGAATCAAGTATTGGGGGCAGGTTAGAGAGGTGGTCCAAAGGAAAGGGAGGTTTAATTTTAATATAAAAATAAAGCATTTAAACCCTAGTTTTTAAAACTAAATACCTTAAAATTGTAATTTAAGGAGTGTGGTCATAAAGTTAAATTCTAATCTCTTTTTGAATAAAAAAATCTCAATTAAGAGATTCTTAACCAATAAATAATAAGATGGTAGAAAACTAGGATTGAGTATGCTTTTCAACACAAGTGATATTATTTCATCATCTTAATTATTTGAAGAACTATTGATAAATGATTAAAGCTTAACATTTATAAGGTAATTGGTAATATGTCTTGAATGGATTCAAACTATCTTTTAAGAGAAAATGCATATTAAAAAAATTGAGTGAGAAAAATGATATATTAGGGTAGAAATAAAAAGAGGTAAATAAAATTGCTATGGAAAAATGGGTAAGTAAGGTACATGGAAAAAATAGGGGGTATTTTCATTGTAATAATATAATGGGAGGGGGTATTATCAATTGAATAATTAGAGGTAAAAACTAGAATTAAGGGTTTTCTTTAATACCCTTCGAACGAACATGTTATACCATACTTTTACTAAGTGAACCCCCTGTGGTTTGTGGATATGTGTAGCTAGGTATCTCTCTTTACAGGTTACAGATGCGAACAACAACATTGGGACAAATCTAAAGTGACGAGAAGATACTAACAACGAATCTCTTCCTGCATAGAAGAGATTATAACCTGAGTATTTGGGTATAAACTAGTGCCCATATTCAGTCACTAGCACTCGAGCGCTCCTGCCCTCCCATGGGAACTTATGTCCTACACATTTTTGGGTCTCAAAACTTCTAGTGACCCTTGAAGACACTTTTTCAATCTATTTCAACTATTCACCTGCACATATTATCTCTAAATTGTGTGAAATCAACTAAGTCATCTCCTCTCTCTCTTGCTTAGGGTTTCATATTATTGCTTACATGTTGCTTGTCCATTTACTGTATTTTATTACTTGTATATCCTTCATTACAACAATTACTCTTAAGCTATGATTTATTTATATTTATATTAAATCATTTGGTAAGCTCGACTGATTAAACCCTACCTTCTAAACATGCACCAAATTCTCTCTCCCTCTTCTAAATTCATGGACCAATCCTCTTACCCATCTTATGTACCAATTAAGGTTTCTGGCATGGCTATCACCATTGCTGATTTTATGTAAGACCGCACCCAACATCCTCCCGATTTCAATACTCCAATGCTTGATCCAAATATTAATGTAGTTACCACTTGTCGCAATTTGCCATCTCCATCTCCACCTATTTCTGTTCCTCCTATTATCTCTGCAATTCATCCCACCTCTTATAAAGGTTATGATATCATTGAACAACTAAAGAATACACCAGCCAAAATCTCTCTTTATGATCTTTTATGCAATGCACAAAATTATCGTCATACCTTAGAGTTTTCCCTACGCTCCATCCATATTGAAAGTGATAATTCCCATGTTGATTCACCCATCTTATTCAATCTCTCAAAAACTCACAACATGCCATATCTTTCAGTGATGAGGGTATCCTACCTACTACCACTAGCAAGCTTCATGAGCCTTTTCTTATTACCACTACTATCGATTTCATCGATATCTATTGTGTACTAATTGACAATGGATTTGCTATAAATCTATGTTCTCACTCACTACTCACGTAATTGTAAATTCTTAATATTTTGATCACTAAATCCTCTACACTTGTTCACGACTATGATTCCACTACTCGCACATGCATTGGTACCATCACCTTACCTTAACAAGCTAGACGTAAAGCCCTTCCCACTCAATTCTATATCATTGACACATCATTTCAATTCAAATGGTTTCTTGGTATACCATGGATTCACACCATGCATGATGTGTTAAATTATATGGTTCATCAGTGTGTTAAATTCTTACATGATGTATATGAGCATACTATTTATGTTGACCATGACCTATTCAAGTTATGTTGTATCTAGATCCAGATACTTTCATGCATATACATCTGTTGCATCTGATTCCATTTCATAATATCATTACATGCGATGTTGGTAAATATAGTGCTCCCACTACTTCTTCTACACGCTTCCCTTACATCTCTACGCATAGCATAGATCGTATATTGCCCAATTCATCTCCCTATAGCATTGCCACTACCCCATATATCACTACATCTACTGTTAGGAAATGAGGGATAAAATATGTGGAACAATCCCACACATAATCGCAATAGTAGAAACTAATATGTATAAAATATTACAGATCTGAAATAAAAGCATAGAAAATAAAAGAACACAACATAGAGACAATATTTAATTTGGTTCACCCAATTTGGGCTACCTCCACCAAGAATCACTTTCTTAAATTTTATTACAAGCCACCTCATTCTCTCAATATAATACCCATATCTGTTTGGAGCTATGCTCAACAAACTCTCCTGGATTCACAAACATCTACAATGTCCTACATCCCCTACCATGCACAAAAGCGCATAAATAAACAATTGCTTAAGTAGTTTTATAATATCGCGAGTATCAAAACCATGGGCCAAATTTGCCACACAAACCTATGGGTCAAAATCTCACCCATATAAGAAGATCACCCTCATTCGAGGCCTGGCCAGACCCCGAACCCCAGTGAGAAAACTATGGATGGTGTACAATACTTTTAGTGTACAGTATTCACAATTCCACACATGCAAATAGGCTCCACAACATAAAAATCTCCCGCTTTGAGACTAGTTTTCATCTGAGAAAGCTTCTTAACCCTTCACTGTCATCTGTAAAGACCAACCAAAGTTGAACACAACTTTAGTTTCTCCCTTGTGACTACCTTGGTCATCATGTCTTCAAGATTATGATTTGTATGAATTTTTTCCAGCTTTAACTTTTATTCCTCCAAAGTTGTCCGAATGAAATGGTACCTTAACTGTATATGCTTCATCCTAGAGTGGAAAGCAGAGTTCTTAGCTAGGTGTATAACACTCTGATTCTCACTACACAACTTCCCTTTCTCCTGCTTATGCCGGAACTCCTCAAATAATTTTTGTAACCAAATCATCTCTTTGTTTTCCCATGTGGCAACAACATACTCAGCCTCTGTGGTTGACAAAGCCACAAGCTTCTATATTCATGAAATCCAACTTAATGTTGTCCTACCTATAGTGAAAATATAGCTTGTAGTGCTCATTTTATTGTCTACATCTCCAACCATTTCTAAATCTACATAGCCACAAAAAGTGGTGTTTGATCCACTGTAACAAATAATTATCCCCACGGTCCCTCTCAAGTACCGAAGGATCCACTTTATTGCATGTCAGTGATCTTTAACTAGATCAATCATAAATCTACTCACTGCTCCCACTGCATGGGTAATATCAAGCCTAGTGCATACCATGGCATACATCAAAATACCAACTATTGATGAGTAAGGTACTTTGGATATATAGTTTATTTCTTGTTCTATCTTAGGAAAAAACTCCTTTGATAACTTGAAATGACCTACCAAATGAGTCCCAACCGGTTTAACATCCTACATATTAAACATCTCTAAAACCTTATTGATGTACTCTTCTTTAGATAAATTCAGCTTTCATTCCTTCCTATCCTGAGATATCCTCATACCAAGGATTTGTTTGACTACCCCCAAATCCTTCATAGCAAAGGAGTCACTTGCTTCTTCTTGAGTAATTATATTTTTTGCATGTTTTTTCCTGTAACCAACATGCCATCTACATACAAACACATGATAATATAACTTCCATCTTGAAATTTCTTTATATGCACGCAATGGTCAGGATGGCATCTAATATAACCTTTCTCCATTATGAAGCTATCAAATTTATTATACCATTGATGTGGAGCTTGTTTTAGGCCATTTAAGCTCTTCTTCAATTTTCACACCATCTCTTCTTTACCTTTGACCTCATATCCCTCTGGCTGCTGCATATATAGATCCTCCTCCAAATCACCATGAAGAAATGTAGTCTTTACATCTAGCTTCTCTAAGTGCAAGTCTTATGTTGTCACTATTCTAATAACAGTTCTAATATAAGTCATTTTTACTACAAGAGAAAATTTTCATTGAAATCTATACCTTCTTTTTGTGTAAACCCCTTAACCACCAATCTGGCCTTGTATCTTTTGTTTCCTCCTTCTTCCTCTTTAACTGTGTACACCCACTTTTTTTGAAATTATCTTTTGCCTTCGAGTAGCTTCACCAAATCTCAAGTCTAGTTCCCCATGAGAGACTGATGCTCCTCATCCATGGCTCGCTCTCACTTCTTCCTAGCATCTACCTACATTGCTTCATCAAAGCTCTCTAGCTCTCCACTATCAATGAGTAATAAATAATTAAGAGAAGGTGAAAAACATTCAGGTGCTCTTCTTACCCTAGAAGACCTCCTCAATATATGAGTTTGGGGTTCCTAAAATGGTTCATGTGTCACTTTCCCATTCAGAAGATCCTCTACCATTACATATTCTTTTTTGGATTCTTCCCTATTTTTCTACAATTGTTGCTTATACATAACTTTATCATTAAAGACCACATCCCTAAATCGAATGATTTTCTTGTCCTTAATACTCCAACATTTATATCCAAAATCATCATCGTCATAACCAATGAAAGTGCATTTTTCTGATTTAGCCTCTAGTTTAGTTCTATCATACTTATCAATATGAAAAAATGCCTCACATCCAAAGACTTTAAGAAATGAGTAATCAATATTCTTACCAGACCAATCCTCCTCAGGTATGCCTCGATCCTAGGCACTTAAGGGTCTTCTGTTTATCAAGTACATAGCTATGCTTACTACTTTTTCCAAAAAAGAAAGACGTAGTCCCTCATATAGCCTCATGCTCCTAGAACATTCCATTATTGTCTTGTTCATCCTTTCTGACACCCCATTCTGCTACGAAGTTCCTGGAACCGTCTTTTGCCTACGGATTCCATTCTTAGAAAAAAATCATCAAACTCATTGCTGCAATACATCATATTTATTTCTAATACAGTATACCCAAAATTTTCTTGTTGCATCATCAATAAAAGTAATGTAATAGTTTGAACCCCCAAGAGATGATACATGAGCAAGTCCTCACACATCATAATGTACCAGCTCTAACTTACTCTCTTTCTTCATAGGTCCAACCTTAAGAAACTTTACTCGCTTCTTTTTCCCATATACGTAGTTCTCATAGAAATCCAAACCTATTTCTGTATAACTAGGCTAATTCTTTTTTATGATCTGCATGCCCTTATGGCTGATATGACCGAGCCTATAATGCCACAAGTTTGTATCTGCATCAGTGGTTAAATACAAGGTTCCAACCTTCTTAACTCTTTCCACCAAAAGAGCACCCTTGGTAACCTTCCAAGAGTCTGCTATAAATATCATAGTACAACCATCATTTCCTAACTATCCTATTGATATCAAGTTTCGTCTTAATGTAGGCACATCTATGACATCCTTCAATAGCCATGTATTCACATTCTGCATCTTAACATGA
Source organism: Taxus chinensis (assembly GCA_019776745.2). Lineage (NCBI taxonomy): Eukaryota > Viridiplantae > Streptophyta > Pinopsida > Cupressales > Taxaceae > Taxus > Taxus chinensis. The sequence continues at coordinate 64,104,246 of CM034156.1, read as the reverse complement.
ATAGAACCTTTTCCAACTATGTTACAAGGATCATCATCACCAAGATACACATGCCCGAAATTCCCTTCAACATAATCAACAAAATAATGCCTATGTGGGGGTAGCATGGAAAGAAGCCCCCAAATCTAAAACCCAAGATTTAATGATATTATGCAAAGAAAGAATGAAAGGATCTTGACAAACATTACCCGTTGTCACATTTGCCTCCTTGTTTTATTTCTATTGTTTCTTCTTATCTCAAAGCTCCCAACAATCCTTCTTTGCATGGGCCCAGGATTTCCACAGTGCCAACATACCATCTTTCTTTTGGACTTTGACCTGGCCCAATCTTTCAATTTTCCATGACTTCCTCTATTCTTCTGTCTCCCTCTGGTTTCCACTTTCAAAGCATTCCCTGAAGTTGAAGATTCCCTAGAGATTTTCCTTCGCATTTCCTCGCTTAGAATCACCTCTACAACATCCTTAAACTTCAAATTTGAGTTAGATGGAACCAAGTTGCTTACTGCCATTACCAGCCTATTCCAACTCTTAGGTAAGGAACACAAAATTAATAAAGCCCTAACTTCTTCATCAAATTCTATTGTAACCGAATCTAGCATATTTACAACCACATTAAAATCATTCAAATGATCTTCTACTAAAACATTCTCAGACATCTTCATATTAAACAAAAATTTCATTAAATATCTTGTTAAAGGCATAGGGTTTTTCATACAACTTCCCTAATACATAAATAAGTTCTTTTGTAGTATTTTCCTTCGAAACATTAAATAATATTGAATATGCAAAACATAGATAGATTGTCCCAAGTGACTTCCTATCCAGCAAATCCCATTCTGCATCCGTCATGCTTGAGGGTCTGGTCCCTTTTCTAGACAATGGAATATAAAGATCCTTTTGATAAATGTAATCTTCCATCATTTGCCATAGCTCCCACTCAAGATAAAAAACTTTCCCTACGATTCAACACTTTAACAAACCAAACTAATCTCTAATACCAATTTTTAGGAAATTAGGGATAAAATTTGCGGAATAATCCCACACAGAATCACAATAGTAAAAACGAATATGTAGAAAATATTATAGATCTAAAATAAAAGTGTAGAAAATAAAAGAACACAACACAGAGACAATATTTAACGTGGTTCACCCAATTTGGGCTACGTACACCAAGAATAACTTGCTCATATTTTATTACAAGACACCTCTTTCTCTCAATGCAATACCCAAATATGTTTAGAGCTATGCTCAACAAACTCTCTTGAATTCACACTTAAACTCACAAACATCTACAATGTTAGACATCCCATACCATGCACAAAATCACATAAACAAGCAACTACTTAATTAGTTTTACAACACCATGGGTATCAAAACCATTGGCCAAAATTGTCACACAAACCTATGGGTCAAAAATCCTTCCCATATGAGAAGAGCACTCCCGTTCGGGGCCTAACCCGTCCCCAAACCCTGACAAGAAAAATGTGGATAGTGTACAATAATTTTAGTGTACAATCTTTAACACTTCTACACATGAAAATAGGCTCCACAACATAACATCTACCCACCCTACAACTATCTCCACTCCTAACATATTTAATAATGCTAGCATTGATGATTCTGATGATGAATTTGATGTCATCAAGCTTACTGATGAAAAATAGTGTAATCTCAACTTTACTCCCCTTGAAATAGATGAATCCTACTTCCAAGATACTTTTGTTGATATTGTCCTAGGTAAGTATCAATTTAAGCAACCTCCTCCCTCTACTATAGCCATGATCCCTTTCTAGGATACTATAGATGTACTAGATCTCATGTCTTCTCCTCTGGTTTCATCTTCTCCACTGTCGGATTCATTTACATCTACCATATTCATACATGACTCTTATTGGCCTCATAGTCCATTCGATCCCACTTTCACTGACACTGTTTGTACACATAAAGGCTTAACACAACTAGGATTCACACTCAATGATTTCCTCCCCCATCTCACTCCTCCCATACGTATCATGGATATGTTCTCGTTACTAGTACTTGTGGTCTCTTTGTATTCCATTTGTCATTTTTTCTTGCACGTAAACTTTGTTCCTCTCCACTCACCCTCGAACAATCTTGGCTCAACTATATTAGTGGTAGTATTTAGCCCAACCATATTGATATTACCTTTCTCGTGCATTTTGGTCGCATCAACATTTACAATGATTCTTTCCTTGGTTATACCCCAAACCTAACCCACTGGTATGCACATGATTGTCCATAACCTCCTTTTATTGATGAATAATACGCTATGGGCATGTATAATTTACGCTATGTTGGATATCTTTATCATCAACCTCATACTATTGCCTACTATGTATCCAATCCAAATCCTATTGGTTATAACTCTGATACTGATGATCTACTTGATGAGTTTACATGATTCTTCATGCCCCACACACTTGGGGGGCATCACACTTTATCTCCCCCTTCCATCACTTTTAGTTGTCTCTAGTATCTACTACTACACTTCATGCTCCACACTTCATGTTTAAACTTTCTATGCATGCTCACTCTTTGGTCATTACTTGATGACACACTCTTGTGCTACGGTTCACACTTAACTGTTGAGGGCACACTTCATCAATGAACCTCACATCCCATACTCTTGCTACACACTTCACGCTCTATGCTTTATGATACATATTTTCTTAACATCTACTCTCACCCAATACATTTTTTCCTGATGATGTACTCATGTTCTAAGATTCATTCTTGACTATTGAGAGGGAATTTCTAAATGAACCTCGTCTCATGCACATACGCTGGGGGAAACACTGTCCCTATCATCTTCACACCTTGCATATCACACCATCACACTCATATAACATTTGCACATCTTGGTTGCATTTACTCTTGTTAGCTTATTCTACTTACTGATTACACTTTGTTTCATATGCTAGACGAATGCTTAGTATATCCTTATCTTTTTCTATACACACATGCACATTCACTTGGTATCTTGAGGTGAATGCAAGACCTATCATAGATTCATACATGATGTAATATGATTGACATAGCTCTTTACCAGTCCCACTGAGGCTCTTGGGGATGTCTACTTTTGTTACTCACATATTTTGCACATCGCAAGTTCTATTGTTACATCATTTACATTACTATCACTTAATTTTCATCGCTATATACATGTTCTGACATACTACTTATCTTTCTAATAAGTTGGCGTGTGCTTAATGTGTAGCATTTGCCTTACAATATCAATACAACCATGGTTATCTATCACTTTTTTCTTGTTATTGTTTGTTATTGTTTACGGACTATGCCTTATGTATTGCTTAACTATTGTTTTCTTATGGTCCTTTTGGACTTGATTGTCTTGTGACATTGTGAGTGATGTCACATGTATATAACCTAGTTTTCACGGTCTATCTTGTCTTCATACTTGATTGTTACATTTTCTTCTATTACATGTTATCTTTGTTTACACTGACACTTATTACTAGCCTATCTTGCTTGCATGTGCCTTGGTTTATAGCATACACATCCCCTACCCCCTGTAGGTATCTACACCCAGATATAAATATCAGTTTCGGGTCCTCTCCTTTGGACTGCATTCTCCTACATTTGTCGCATATTACCCAAATGAGGGGAAATCTATTGGGTGAAAAATCACCCCTACAACGTATTAGAGCTTCAATACAATGCAACATAGTACAAAATCAACACATGCATACAATTACAAATTGTCTCAGAAATAGACTTGGGTCCAAAACACTACACAAACCCTAGCACCCAAACCTAGATAGTAGTGGTGGACGCATGTGTCCCCATGGGTGCTTGTGTCCTGGGGAAAAAATAGTCATTTTCTCACTTTAACATATTTTACATCAGTTCTTAGATTAGTTCTCCACCCAATGCCTTGGATCTAGTTTACAAAATTCAATTCT